>WSPJ01000099.1:0-22868 GCA_009764595.1 Geothlypis trichas
TGCTGTTTGCCCCCAGCCTGCCCACGGCCAGCCTGGGGCTGCTCACAGGGGGTTTTCTTTGCTGAGCATTGGCCTGGCCGTGTTCTTGAGAGAGCCTGGGCAAGGAGCCTGGAGCCCCCAGGGCCTGGCCTGAGGCGTCAGCGCTGCCCCAGCAGTGCCCATGGCCTGTCCCTGCTGCAGCCCCGGCACTGCCACCCCCAGGGCTGTGCCCGGCCCCAAGAGCACTCAGGCCCTGCAGCAACAGCAGGGCCAGCAGGCAGTGGGGCAGGGCCACGGCAGCAGCACTGGCAACACCAAGTGCTGCTGCTGCTGCTGGGCACAGCTGCTGGGCCAGCACTGATGTGCCCCCAGCTCTGCACACAGACATTGCTGCTGCAGCTCCAGAGAAGGCAACAAAAGGGCATCTCTGCAGAAAACTCTGCTGGGAGATCCTTTAGTTCATTTAAAGCCACTGAGAGTGCAGCCCTTCATTGACAGTCTGTGGCCACAGGGAAGGTGGAGAGAAACAAAACGAGAATTGGTACAAACAATTTAATTTTTATGGACTACATGAATACCTAAAACAAAGGAAAAAAATACCACCACAACCAAACCAACAAGAATTATGAAAGATGACTTTTATAACAAGTTATTTGCAGAAATTGGCCAGCAGTTTAATGTTTCTGAAACCATCCAGTCATCAGTCTCCACACTGCAGCCTTGAGCTCCTGGTTCCTCAGGCTGTAGATGAGGGGGTTCAGGGCTGGAGGCACCACCGAGTACAGAACTGACAGGGCCAGATCCAGGGATGGGGAGGACATGGAGGGAGGCTTCAGGTAGGCAAATGCAGCAGTGCTGAGGAACAGAGAGACGACAGCCAGGTGAGGGAGGCAGGTGGAAAAGGCTTTGTGCCGTCCCTGCTCAGAGGGGATCCTCAGCACAGCCCTGAAGATCTGCACATAGGAGAAAACAATGAACACAAAACAACCAAATGCTAAACAGGCACTAACTACACTGAGTCCCAGCTTTTTGAGGGTGTTGGTGCATGAGCAGGAGAGCTTGAGGATTGGGGGCACATCACAGAAGAACTGGCCCAGGGCATTGCCATGGCACAGGGGCAGGGAAAATGTATTGGCTGTGTGCATGAGAGCATTGAGAAAGGCACTGGCCCAGGCAGCTGCTGCCATGTGGGCACAAGCTCTGCTGCCCAGGAGGGTCCCGTAGTGCAGGGGTTTGCAGATGGACACGTAGCGGTCGTAGCACATGATGGTCAGGAGGGCAAGCTCTGCTGAGAGGAAGAACAGCAAGAATAAGAGCTGAGCAGCACATCCTGTGTAGGAGATGTCCCTGGTGTCCCAGAGGGAATTGTGCATGGCTTTGGGGACAGTGGTGCAGATGGAGCCCAGGTCGCTGAGGGCCAGGTTGAGCAGGAAGAAGAACATGGGCGTGTGCAGGTGGTGGCCGCAGGCTACGGCGCTGATGATGAGGCCGTTGCCCAGGAGGGCAGCCAGGGAGATGCCCAGCAAGAGGCAGAAGTGCAGGAGCTGCAGCTGCCGCGTGTCTGCCAATGCCAGCAGGAGGAAGTGCCTGATGGAGCTGCTGTTGGACATTTGTTGGGGCTGCACATGGGGACCTGTTCATGGAGAAAGGAGAGTGAAGATTTAAAGGACATACCTGCAAGCAAAATCAAAGCCATTTCCCATACACTGTCCCCTGTAACACACACAGACATCCTTTTTTGTTCCAGAGTTCTGTGTTGTTTTTCTTTAAGCATCCCCCATTTCTCTCCTGGTATTCTTGGATATCAGAAACCCTCAGCATTTCTGCTGCCCCAGGGAGTACAGACCGAGTTCTCTTTTGTCAAAGTGATGAGTGGAGTCTCATGGGAGATGGTCTGTCATCCTGACCTGTTCTGAATTTTACAGGGCTTTAAGCTTTAGCAAGTGGAGGGTGATCAACTTCCCATGTTTTTCCCAAAAATGCCACCAGGTACTGCAGAGAGCAGATGGATCCACCACAGCCCAGCTCCACATTTGTAGCCAAGGACTGACGTTGCTCCTTTCACCAACCCAGCAACATTTTCAGTGTCACAACACCTCTGCCTTTCCCCATCAATCTTATAACTCAGAGATGCTCTAGGACAGGTTTGCATCCTGGATTGAAGCTCCCAGCTTGGACTGAAATCTCAGGGACACTTCCAAGTGTCCTTATGAAGGCATTGGATTGAGGGAGATGCAGCTCCTTCCCTGGCTGCACTGACAGCATTGCCCAGAGCCGGGCACTGGGGACAGCGTCACCCTGAGCCAGCTGTGCCCCCTGCCAGAGCCCCCAGGGCCGGGCAGCTGCTCCCAGCCCTGTGCTCTGCAGAGGGAACTGGGCCCGGGGCTGCAGAGCTGCCCCACGGCTCTGCTGCAGCTCTGCCTGCACAGGAGGGGCTGCACGCCTTGGAGCCCCGGCCCTGAGGGCAGAGGCTTGGCTGGGGCACAGGAGGGAGGGGGCTTGTTCAGAGGGAGGGGCTGCACTGCAGGGGATCCTGTGGGCATCTCTAAACTCTCCCTGCCACAGCATTGCTGGGTTTTGTTTTCTCTCATTGCCTGATCTTCTCTCTGCTTCGTTTAGATTTTCCTCCTGCAGGTGTTTCCCTGTGCCTGATCTCTCCCTGCCAGCCCTCACAGACCCCAAATCTCTGTGCACTCTCCTTGGCCTGACAGAACCCTGCCTATTTGCAGGACACTGGCTGGGGGCAGGTTCTGTTTGCAGCTTGGAGAAAGGACAGCTCAGACTGAGCCTGATGGCTCCAGCAAAGGTGATGCTGCTGCTGTCCATGGGCAGAGTGGCTGAAAGCACATTAGGGATCTGTTGTGAAACTATTGATCACTAAGAGCAACAGTTCAGATTTCTGAGGCACTTGACAAAATTCATTATTATTAATTCATTATCAGCCTTTATATTTATCCCCCCCTCCCTGGCATTCTCTAGTACTAGGAAACTGAACACAAAATCTTAGGACATTTCCTCATTTTTATCAATATCCTTGTCTTAGAAATATTCTATGACTGAGCAGAAGCCCTCAGCATGTCAGAGCTTCACAAGCATTTCACCTCCCCTACAGCAGAAATTCTCAGAGCTGTACTCACAGTCTGTAGGCATTGGGATGTTCCAGCTTGAGGAGATGGCTCCAGGAGCTGCAGCTGCATTGTCCTGCAGCCAGAGGTTCCTGTGCCAAGGGCTGGCAGTGATTGTGCCCCAGGCACTTCTCAGCACCTTCCCAGCCCTGACTGATTGAAGCTCTCTGTGCCTCTGTGCTGTGCCCGGGCTGGCTGCAGGCAGTGCCCCAGCCCTGCTGGGCTGCCAGAAGAGCTGCTCATCAAGAGAAATGTGCTTTTGAAGCTTTGCTTGGTTACCAGGATCTGCCTGTGTGCCAGGAGCCCAGCCCAGCTCAGCAGCACAGACACAGCACAAGGACTTTAATGAGCCTCTGGGGCTTTGTGCTCAGGCCCTGAACATCAGTCCCTGAGAGGGAGCTGAAGAAACCTCTGCAGAACTCCAAGTCAGAATCCAACTCCAAACTTTCTTGGACTTTTAATGGGTCCCACTGAGGGACACGACAGAGAAAGTGTCCCCAGGCCCCAGGCAGAGCAGAGAACTGCAGGCAGTGATGACAGGTGGGGACAAAGAGAAGCCAAGTCTTGGTGCCCTGGGCCACAGCAGCAGGGTCTGTGCCACCAAGGGCTGGGAGGAGACACCTTGTCCTGAGGCCCTGGGGCCTCCTGGCACAGCCCCAGCCAGGCTGGGCACTGTCAGCCCCTTGTCCTGCCCTCAGCATCCCCCCCTAGCCCACATCTCAGTGGCCTTAAGGATCTGCTGGAAGGAGTCCCTGGGGAGCCTTGCTCAGCAATGGCCCTGGGGGCTCCTCAATGCTCCCTGCAGGGACTGCAGCTTTTTCAAAGGACTTTGGCTTTGGCTTTTGCCTTGGAGTCTCTGAGAGGTTTGTGCAATCATGGCCTCCAATTATCTGCTGTAATTAGTCCCTGGAGTGGCTTTGTCAGTAACAACACTCAGTGGGGCTCATTAATGCTTCAAGGTACTTCAGTTATTTTGAGGTACTTGGTGTTTCCCTTTTGATACAGACTCTGTGAGAAGTTTGTGCAATCATGGCCCCAATTATCTGCTTTAATGAGTCCCTTGAGAGCTTTGTACTGACACTCAGTGGGGCTCATTAATACTTTGAGATACTCAAGGTCTTTAAGGTACTTTGTGGATTTAAGAATACTTTTAGGTACTTTTAAGGATTTTCCTTCCCACACTGAGTCTCTCAGAGGTTTTTGTGCCATCTTGGCCTCCAAATCTCTCCTCCAATGTGTCCATGAGAAGGCTGTGTTGGCTATCTTTGCCCTTTCTGTTTTGCAACAAAGATGGAACTGAAAGAATTTTCTAAGATATTCTAAAAGCATCCAAACAAACATGGAACAATTAACAATAAAATAACAACAACCACTAAGAGAAATTATAGTCCTGTTTTAGCTAGACATCATCCAGCCCCTTTAGTCCCTTGAATTGGAAGAGTTTATTGAACCAGTCTTTGTTTGCCACTTGAAGTTTCTTGAACACTTCCTTCAGTACCTGAATGCTCTTGTGGATTGACTCGCTGTGGCTGGAGAGGTTCATGCAACACATGCCCTCAGAGTCTACACAGCCATGCCCATGTGCCCAGAGTAAAAACTCTATTGCTGTTCTGCAAGGTGGCATGTCTGATGGTCTCTATGTCTGAGAGCAGGCCACTCAATGTGAGGGAGGTAGCATTGGTTTACTTCCTTTACAGGCACCCAAGATGGTCTCATTGTCCTAAAGCTTTAGCTGCAGCCACCCAAGGTAGTCCAAGTTAGTCCAAACTGGGGATGCTACCATCTGATACCTGGATCAAAGCTTTGAAAGCCATCTCTTTGATATCATCCAATACTTCTCTGGGGAAATCTGCTGCTTGATCATCTGGTAGGCTGTGTTGTCCTTCTCCAGCTAGATGGCTGATTGTCAATTACACCCTTTCCTCATTATTAGCATAGTCTTCTATTAATTGATTTAGTAAACACTTCCATTCCCCTTCGCACAGGGTGCATTCTGTAAGTGACGACAACATGGTCATTATATATTTTAAATCATAGGGGGTTAAGACATGTGCTGTAAACATGGCCCTCATTAGGCCATTAAAACAAAGCAAGTCCTTCCTATGGTCTTTAGCTGCCCTACACAGATCCTTGATTTCCCCGTAAACCAATGGCTGATACCTGGAATTCTGCCCCTTTCTTTCATATGGGGGCAATGAGGAGTTTCAAGGCTATTTTCCAGTCTCCTTCCTTAACTGGAAGCATGGCCCAAGGTGGAGAGTATGGCTGAAAGTGGGGGCCTGATCCACAGTTTCGGGGGGGTGGAGTCTGGAGTTTTGTTCAGGACAGAAGAGAAGGTTGTGGTAGCAGGAAGAGAAGAAACCAAGATGGAGGGAGGATGGTTGGGCTCCTGAGCTACATTCAGGCTCCTTCCATCTTGACTCTCCAGGGCATGATGCTCCAACACCACGTGGCCATTGCCACTTTGGACCATCGCGGAAGATCTGAGAAAGGCAGGTTTGAGGGGAAGTCCCGAGTTTGGAGTGACCAATGAATTGAGTTTTGAACACACTGCTTGCTGGTGAAGGGTCTCAAGGATGGTATGGAAGATGGGGAGCATGCAGGGTGCAATGGGGTCCCTTTTGATTGAAAGGTTGTACGGTTTAACTCCCACTGAGTCCCAAAATTCAGTGGTAGGGATTTAATCAGCAGAGGCATCTGGAAAATTTTAATCATCCACTCATGAATAATTTTAAATTGTTCTTTGAAAATATTTTGTCATGATCAATGAGAATTAACATAAAGCATCCATATATGCTCCTTTCTACATTGGACATCTGGCTGCCCATTTTTCTCTGTGTCCACTTTAGGGGGAGCAGCCACCGAACACCCAAAATCAATTTTGGTATATGGGTTCGTACTGTAAAAACACAGTGGCAAAATGGGCAATAAATGTTTTGCATTTCCCCAAACCCACCTGCAATCCTATGCAGGTGAAACCGTCGTTGTCCCTCTGGATCCTGGGCAAGGTCCCTTGAAGAAAGAATGAATCTGCCAGGCCTGGCACAATCCAAAATCCCAGGGAGCACTGGCCTATCCATCAGCTAACCCCAGCTGACGTGACTGGCACAGGGAGCCCCGAGTGTCATGGTCCCTGTTCGGGCACCAAGTATCACAATGAGGGTGGCTGTGACAAACCTCTCTGGCTCCCTGACTTCAGGGCGAGGGTGGTGGAAATGAAAAGGAGCATGTTTGGTGGAACTGCCGAAAAGGAACTTTAGTAGCAGGGTGAAAAACAATAAACATGGAGAAGTCGAGCAGAGTATTAGGGGCAGGATTAAAATACCTGAGACAAAGGGAAAGCAACAACATGCACACTTGGGGGTAGAACACTCTAGAAAAATAACCCTATAGGGGAAAGAAGTAACCAATAAGGAGCAGAACTTGGACAACTTAGCATAAGGACACTAAACACTTATGAGGGAATTCTCAAATGCACTGAATGATTCCTAGGGCTTGAAAGTCACACTCAGTTCTTTGAGGGTCAAATCTGGCTGACTCTTAAGTTACAGCTGGGCTAACTCCCACACTGCTGCTTTGCACTGGCCCCTTGGGACCATGCGGCCCAAGACAGACACAGTGATGTCCTTGGTTACACGAGGGTCCACAGTGTCACATTAGTCCCTTGTGTCACAGTGTCACATGGTGCTCTGCAGTGCCACAATGGCCCCTTCATTTCACAAGGCCACCAGGTGTCACTATGGTCTCGATAGGAAGGAAAGCACGGAGCCCCCATATTTAAGGAACTGATGAACGGCAGCCACCAGAGGTCCAAGGCAAGCCTGACCTGTCTGTCCTGGCAGGTTTGCTTGGAGAAACCCTTGGATATTCAAAATTATGAATGTGGAATCCTAATTTCAGACATTTGTTCCTGGAGAAGGATGATTTTTTCCATACAAAGAAAAGCACAGAGCCCTTTACAGTGTTTGGAAAATAGGTGAGTTCTGACATTCAGGAATTACAGACGAGCAAGACCTGTCTATCCTGGCAGCTTTTGTCTGGCAGCAATCCTTGGATACACAAAAATTTGGAGGTGGAATCCTAATTCTGGCCATGGATACCTGGAAAAAATGAACAGCTCTTTTCCATAAGAAAGATGATCCCAGAGCCCCAGTGTTTCAGGGAAAGATGGGAGTGGTCTTCCACATTCCAAAGTCTGCCAGACCTGTCAGGTGACCCCTGGGAGGCCAAGGCAGCCATACTTATTTTGTGTTCCCTGGTTCCACAGGGCCCTGCAGTGCCACAATGGTTCTCTGGCTTCCGTGATGCCCTCAGGTGTCATAATGGCCCCTTGGTTACACAAGTCCTTAAGGATATTAATGGTCTCCATTGTTCCACAAGGCCCCACAGTGTCATAATGATCTATTGGTTCCATGAAGCCTTGCTGTGTCCAATGACCTCTCCCAATGGTTCCACAAGTTCCCATAGTGTCTCAATGGCCTCTTCCTTCCATGAGGCCCCACAGTGTCACAAGGGTCTCCGTGATTCTATGGAGATTGCAATGTCACAATGATCTCCATGGATCCACAGTGCCTCGCAGGATCACAACGGCCCTTTGGCTCCACAAGGCCCTGAAATGGAGCAATGGCCTCTTGGTTCCACAAAGCCCTGCTGCTTCTTCACACTGACCCCTTGGGAACATGCAGACCAACAGAGCCACAGTGATGTCCTTGGTTCCACGAGGCCCCACAGTGTCACAGTGGCCCCTTGAATCCATGGTGCCCTGCAGGGTCACAATGTTCCCCTTGGTTCCACAAGTTCCTACAGTGGAACAGGTTCCACAAGGGCCTGCAGTATCACCATGGCCCATTGGTTCCACAATGCTCTGCAGTGTCACAATGGTCTCCATAAGAAGGAAACAAGTGAGCCCCAGTGGTGCAGGGGCAGATGAGAGGCAGTCACCAGAGGCCAAGTCTAGCCAGACTTGACTGTACGGGCAGATTTTGTCTGGGAGAAACCCTTGGATATAGGGAATTTTAGAGGTGAAATCCTAATTTCAGTCATGGGTACCTAGACAAGAAAGACAGTTCTTTTCCATAGCAAGGAAAGCACAGAGCCCCAGTGCGTCATGGTCAGATGGGAAGTGGCCCTTGACATGCCAAATTCAGTGGGACCTGTCAGACAGCACCCAGGAAGCCAAACCAGGCAGGCCTGTTCCATATTCCCCTGATTTCATGGAGTCCCACACTGTCACAATGGTCTCCTTGATTCCATGAGGTCTGGCAATGTCACAATGGCTTCTTGGTTTCAGGAGCCCCAACAGAGTCACAAGGGTCCATTGGCCCCATGCAGCCTCGCTGTGAAACAATGGCTCCTTGTTTCTATTTTAAATCAATCACAATCAAACCACAGTTTGATCATTGATCCTTGCTTCCATATGGCCCATGATTTGCACAATGGTCTCCTTGATTCCATGATTCCTGGATTCCACAGTCTCACCATAGTTTCCTTGGATCTCCATTGTCACAACTGACCCATGGTTCCATGAGGTTCCGCAGTGTCACTGTGGTCGCTGTCAGAGGCTGGATGAGATCGATGTCCTGAGACACCTTGGGATGCTCAGAATGCCCGTGTGGGGCCAGGGCCGGGTCAGGCCTTGGTTTGTGGTGGGACAGAGCCCCGCCCCCAGCCCTGGCCTGGCAGAGCTGTCAATCACACAGCGGGGGGGGGGGGGGGGGGGGGCGGGGGGGGGGGGGCGGGGGCTGGGGTGGTGGTTGTGGAGGTGGTGTTAACCCAGCTCTGATTGGCTAATCTAATAATCAATCACACACCAGCAGCTGGCACTACCCTGGCTCTGATTGGACAAGCAACTGGCAGTCCCACCCCAGGGGCGGGCCCATGAAGGCCCAGGGGCTTAAAAGCTGGAGCATGAGGCCAGCCCAGGGTCTGGATCCTGCCTTGTACTGGGGTTCCTATGTTAGCAATGCTGGAACCTGAGCAGTTGGTATCCATGTGTGTGTCTTTCTATGGATCTTCTGTCTTTCTGTTGTTCTCTATTTCTTCTCCTTCTAATCCTACCTATCTGGAACATTTTTGGATAACTTCGCGTGATAAGGCTAAAGGACTTTAGGTTGAATGTGTGAGAATCCAAGGCACAAGGAATATTTCTCTGTCCACTCTGAGGGGTCCTGACCCCCAGAGAAACACTGCCTTTAACCTTTGACCATGGAGAGGACTTCCAGGACTTTGAGACAGATTAGAATTTACCAAAGTATGAAACAGATTAGAGGGTAGTATACTATGTTCCTTGGGTGAGAAATTTAGGTTTTGGGATTTTTAGTATGGTGTAGATAGAAAGCAAGATGGAAGAATTGGGGTGTAGTCCCTCTCTTCTTCATCTATTCCATTTTCTGCACTGTTGGTGGCGCAGGGAGATTGGTCAAGGAAAGCACAGTGCAGAGGTTATGTGGACAGTCAAGGGATGAGGTATTTGCAGATAAGTAGAAATAATGTACGTTTTAAGAGTTAATTGGATAAGACAACTTTAAAAGACCTTGAAACCATACATTTTGGGGCTATTTTGCAGTGTTTTTACAGCATGCTGAGTCTGGTATACACAGCATGCAAAACTTCAAAAGGATAGCAATAAACAAGAATCTGAAGACTGAAAAAGTCCTGTGCATCTCGTTTTACCTGGCACAGACCAGCTACAGGAGGGTTTCCCCCATCCAGGAAGCCCCCAGAAAGGCCAAACGTAAAACCAACATCAATAACTGGTGCCCTGACAATGTTTGTAATAAGTTGGCTTTTTCCATAAAGATTTTTACTGAAGGGTGTTGTCTTAATTGTCTTGTTGGCCAATCATGTGAAATATGTTGATTAAATGACCAATGAGGTCCACCTGTAGCAAGGCATAAAAGAAGAGGACTGAAAATACAGGTGGCTTTTAGCCCTTAGCCTTCTGATCTGAGTCTGTGTCATCTCTGACTCAACGGTGACATTTGGGGATCTGTGGGAGCTACTAAGGATCCTTTCTGTGTTTTGTGACTCAACATGAACTTCTCTAATAAACTTTGCCTGAAGCTCCCACTGTGCCCATGACAGGAACCCCTGTGAGTGTCTGGGACATCCTGGCTCTTTGGCAGCCTTGGGACTCCTGGGATGTCACCGTGGAGCCCCCGTGAGTGCCTGTGACAGATGGGTGCCTTTGCAGCCCAAGGTGCCCTGGGATGTCACCATGGAATGGCTGTGACTGCCTCTGACCACAGGGCTCTGTACCACCCCCAGAAAGCCCTGGGAGGTCTCCATGGAGCCCTTGTCTGTGCCTGTGACATTCCAGCTCTGGAACAGCCTGGGGACACTTGGAAAGTCCCTATGGAACCCCTCTGAGGGCCTGTGACAAATCTGATCCTTAGCAGGCAACCATCACCAACCCCCTGTTGCTATGGTCAGTTTCCATGGCAACCATCACCAGCCCCCTGTTGCTATGGTCAGTTTCCATGGCAACCATCACCAGGCCCCTGTTGCTATGGTCAGTTTCCATGGCAACCATCCCCAGCCCCTGTTGCTATGGTCAGTTTCCATGGCAACCATCACCAGCCCCCTGTTGCTATGGTCAGTTTCCATGGCAACCATCACCAGCCCCCTGTTGCTATGATCAGTCCCTCAGCAGCTCCATGGAGACCCCATGCCAGGGGTGGTTGCCATGGACACCAGCTCAGGCCTGCAGCCAGAGCCCATTGCCATGGCAACCATTGGCAGCCCATCCCCAGGCTCACGGGATCCCAGAACCACAGAATGGGCTGAGCTAGGAGGGTGCCCAGTCTGGCTGTTATCTCTGCTTGGGCGCGCGCAGGATGGTTCGGAGCAGCCCGCGGATCAAAGGATGAGTCTGGACTCTTCAATGCTTCGGTCTTCAGAATGTTTATTAATTTTTATCTTACAGAGATTTTCCTTTCTGCCAGCCGGGGTCTGACCAGCAAGGCAGCCAAGGGCACTCTGACCACCTACGGGGCGGTCGTGTCCTTTTATAACAAAAACTACGTATATCATATTGTCCTGGGTTGGCTGTATGATGCTGTTATCCCCAATTGTCTTGTTCTGTTTGTGCCAAATAGTAAGTTTTGCACCTTTAAGACTTATTGCAGACAGTGAAGGGGGAGAGAAAATGCAGGTTTTTTTCCCTCCAGATACTCCTGTCACTCCCCCACATTCCTTGTGCGGGCCGGCGGTTGTTGTCTGCAGAAGATGACGGACAGAGCGCTTCTTGGCTTTTTAGTTAGTTTTCAGCTAGCTGAGGCAAAGAAGTTCCCTGGACTGTGGTTTTTTTTTCTTTTCCCTTTTTCTTTGGACCTTTTGAAACCTGCTCTGGATTGAACACTCAGGGAAGCACCGGCAGCTCACATTTCTGGCCCGCCAGGCTGGGCCTGGCCTGCAACAATTCCAGCACTGGAGGGACTGATCAGAGACTGAGTGAGCTGCAGCCCGGGGAGGGGGGTTTTCTCATTGTTTGATATTGTTTTAGTTTTATTGTTTAATAAACAGTTTTTTTCCACCTTTCTCCAAGGAGGTACTGTTTTCCTCCCGGACCAGTTGAGGGGGGGAGGGGCTGATTGGATCTGTTTTCTCACTGGCGCTACTTTGGGGAATTTTTTTTTTTTTCCAAATTTACTCTAAACCTGGACATATTTACTTTTTATTCCCAATGCCTTTTACCCTTATTGACAAGTGTACCTTCACCATAAATCAATCCCCAAGTGCCAGCATCACCACGGAAGATGGAAGACAAGAAGAAGAAAGAAGAAGCATGAGGCACACCCCGATTCCTCCATCTTGTCTCCATAACCCCCCTGTACAGAGATATAACCCCCCTGTACAGAGATATAACCCCCCTGTACAATAATCCTAAAATACATATTTTACTCTGAAAATATATAATCTCTCCACCACTTAAACAGAGGTCATTTTCACGTCCTCATACACATCCTCTGCAGGGTCAAAATCCAGCCACCAAGAATTCTTAGCAAAATTCCAGGACCTCCGAGCCCCCCATGGGTTCTCTCAGTGATTCTGGATATCAGGAGTGATATTCTGAGCTCCCACAGGAGGGACCCATCAGGATCCTCCAGTGCAACTGCTGGCCCTGCACAAGACACCCCAACAATGCCAGCCTGGGCCTGGCAGCGCTGTCCAAACGTTGCTGGAGCTCAGAGAGCCCTGGAGCTGGGAGCCTTCCCTGGGGAGCCTGGGCAGGGCCCCAGCAGCCTCTGGGCAAAAACCTTTTCCTGACATCCAACCTGAGCCTGCCCCGACTCAGCTGCAGCCGTTCCCTCCACTCCTGTCCCTGGGCACCAGAGGGAAGAGGTTCCCACAGCCCCAGCCAGGGACCCGCTCCCAAGGCTGTTGCCATGGCCACCAGGGCTGGCACCAGCTGGGATGCTCAGTTTTCATGGGCTGGGGTTCAGGAATGGGATTCCGCAATTTCCTGTTCCTGATAAAACTGTGCTGCCCTCGCTGCCTTCTTGCCTCCCATGGAAAGCACAAATGGCAAAGATCCTGGGCTGGGATAAGAACAATTTATTCGGAACAGCAGCGAGATAAGGGACAAACAGGAGCAGAAACAATATTGAAAACAGAAGGCATAACAAATACTGTTGTGCTGGTTTAGAGTAAATCTGGGGAAGAATCCCCCAAAGGGCTCCGTTGGGAAGAAATCAATCCAATTGGCCCCTCCTCCTCCCCAACTGGTCCGGGAGAAAAAGGGAAAAAAAAAATACTTCCTTGGAGAAAGGTGTAAAAAAACCTGTTTAATGAACAATAGAACTAAAACAATATCAAACAATGAGACCCCTTGCCAGTCTAAAAGAGATGACAAAACTGAGAAAACCCCGTCCCCGGGTTGCAGTTCACTCAGTCTCTCCCTCTGGTGCTGGAATTGTTGCGGGCCAGAAGTGTGAGCTGCCGGTGCTCCCCTGGGTGTTCAGTTCAGAGCAGTTTTCACGAGGTCCAAAGAAAAAGAAAAAAAAAAAAAAAAAAACCACAGTCCAGGGAACTTCTTTGCCTCAGCTAGCTGACACTAACTGAAAAACAAAAGAACAGCTCTGTCCGCCCTCCATCCACAGATGACAGTCAAGGAGAAGGAATGTCAGGGAAGAGAGCAGTGTCTGCCCGATGGCCGATGATGCTCCCGGGTTCCCCAGTTCCCGCCATGCCGAGCTGCGCGATCCTGGCCGTCCTCCCCCCCCCGCCACTTCCTGCTGCCGCTCCGCCTCTTCCTCCTTCCCTCTTTGCAGTAACTCTTAAAGGTGCAAAACTTACCATTCAGCATGAACAGAACAAGACGATTGGGGATAAAAGCATCATACAGCAAACCCAGGACATTCCACCCCTTATCCCCATATCGTCTGCTTATTACTAAAACTAATATAAATTCTAACTACAGACACATACATTATACCTCCATTATACAGCTATACACTGACAATGGTAATAGCATTCAGCTAACAGTGATATTTAGACATAGGTTTTATCCAACAATCAGATCTCCCTGAGGTACACATCGTGTTCTTCCATCTTTTTGCATTATCCACCATGTGCAACCTGGTCCCTGAGCAAAAACAACCCCACGAATGGGTTTGTCTGTATTCAGGGCAGAATTAATCCAAACTGTCTTCCCTAACAAACCCTGACATGCACCACTGGGACTTTATCTCCATCTACTCTATGCAAAGGCTCAGACTGGGCAGGGCCCACTCAGTTAGTAGAGCCTCGGGTGTTAACTAACCAGGTGGCTTTTGCCAGATGCTGCTCCCAGTTTTTGAAAGTTCCCCCACCTAATGCTTTCAATGTTGCTTTTAACAGTTCATTGTACCTCTCCACTTTGCCTGCAGCTGGTGCATGGTAGGGAATATGGTACACCCACTCAATACCATGTTCTCTGGCCCAGGTGTTGATAAGGCTGTTCTTGAAATGAGTCCCATTGTCTGACTCAATCCTCTCAGGGGTACCATGTCTCCACAGAACTTGCTTTTCAAGGCCCAGGATGGTGTTCTGGGCCGTAGCATGAGGCACAGGGTAGGTTTCCAACCATCCCGTGGTGGCTTCCACCATGGTCAGCACGTAGCGTTTGCCCTGGCGTGTCTGGGGCAGGGTGATGGAGTCAATCTGCCAGGCGTCCCCATACTTGTGCTTGGACCACCACCCACCATACCACAGGGGCTTCACTCGCTTGGCCTGCTTGATGGCAGCACACGTCTCACAGTCATGGATAACCTGAGAAATACTGTCCATGGTTAGATCCACCCCTCAGTCTCATGTCCACTTTAGGTGGCATCTCTGCCCTGATGGCCTGAGGCATCATGGGCCCATCGAGCTAGGAATAACTCTCCCTTGTGTTCCCAATCTAGGTCTACCTTGGACACCCCTATCTTTGCAGCCTGATCTACCTGATCATTGTTTTGGTGCTCCTCATTAGCTCTACTCTTGGGAACATGGGCATCCACATGGTAGACTTTCACAGGTAGCCTACCTACCCTGGTAGCAATGTCTTTCCATTCATCAGCAGCCCAGAGTGGTTTTCCTCTACCCTGCCAGTTGGCCTCATTCCACCTCTCCAGCCATCCCCACAGAGCATTGGCTATCATCCATGAATCAATGTACAGGTAGAGCTTTGGCCACTTCTCTCTCTCTGCAATGTCCAGGGCCAGTTGAACGGCTTTGAATTCCGCATGTTGACTTAATCCACGTTCTCCTTCAGTAGCTTGTGCAACCTGTCATGTGGGGCTCCATACGGCTGCTTTCCACTTCCGGGTCATCCCTACAATGAGACAGGAACCGTCAGTGAAAAGAGCGTAGCGTGTTTCCTCTGGGGGCAGTTGGTTATATGGAGGAGCCTCTTCAGCTCGTGTAACTGGTTCTTGTTCTTCATCTGCGACACCAAAATTCTCACCTTTGGGCCAATTTGTAATTGCCTCCAGAATCCCAGGGCAATTCAGTTTACCTATACAGGCACTCTGAGTTATAAGAGCAATCCACTTGCTCCATGTGGCACTGGTGGCATGGTGAATAGAAGGAACCTTGCCTTTGAACATCCACCCAAGCACTGGTAGTTGGGGCACCAGGAGGAGTTGTGCTTCTGTACCAATCACCTCTAAGGTGGCTTGGACTTCTTCAAGAGATAAAGAAAACTGCCCAAATAGGCAGCTGTGAGAGTCTGTCCAAATTTTCCCTCATTTGCCTCACAATCGTCATTTGGGGACCACTGAAGAGAAGACCCTCCCTGTCTAGAATCTCTGGCTCTCAAGGAGAAGTCACATGCCAACAAGGCCCTGAGATCTGGGAGCATTGCTAAGTTATTGTTTTCACAGGTGTTTGCTGTATGCAAGAAGGGGGCACCGTGCCCTTTTTGCAACAATAGCCTTGGAAACTGTCCCACCTCTCGGCCTGGCTGACTTCTCCTGAGTTTCAGAGGGTCTCCCACAGAAGACCCTCACCTGTTTTACAACCACTGTGACAGACAGACTGAGATGGAAGAAACCTCTCCATCAAGGACTGAGACATGAAACCCCCTTGTCAAAAGGCCCCTCTGCTCCTTCCAAGGACTGGGACTGAAACCCCCAACCCGGGGGAGGTGTATGGGGGAGGCAAGCTGACCAAACCGAGATGTTTGCCTGCAGGTTGTGACCACTGGACCAGGAAAACAATGGCTCTCGTTTACTGCTGAGAACATGGACTCCCTGTTACATCTATTCCCTACTGTATCTGTTTCCTCCCACACAATTTCCAATAGAGTTATCACAATAAAAACCTCTGAGTTAGCTAGAGATTTTGAGACCCCCCTGACGTAACAGGTGGATCCTCGACTGGACTGGACAAAGGACTTTGTCTCTACGTTTGGTAGCTATATCCCCCTCTTTCTCTTTTCTCTCTCTTTCTCTATTTTTTTGTCTCCCTTAACCTCTCTATCGCGTTTTGCTGTGGTCATTCAACAAAAGTGCATTTGTTTTGATTATTACTGCAAACCTCCTTGTACCATGTCCGTTTTTTGCACCCTGAGATCAATCCACGAACCATCATGAAACCCGTTCGTAAGGATGGATCGTGACAATACCAAAGCCTCCTATGTCCTTGAGCCAGCCTGTTATTCCCCAGGATTTAAGCCACTCATCAAAAGAATTCCCAACAACTGTGAGCTTTTTCATATTCTCCTTAAGCAATGACAGTTTCTTGTCAATAGATTCAGAGTGGTCAGAGAGATTGATGCAACACATCCCTTCAAAATCTTCACACCCATGTCCTTGTGCCAGCAACAGAAAGTCTATAGCAGTCCTATCCTGTAGCACAGCGTGGCGTATGCTACCTACACCAGTGGTAAGCTCATTCAGTACCTCAGATGTAATGTTAATTTGTTTTCCTGTCCAACAAGCCAATTGTTTTAATTGTGTAAGGGCCTGTGATGAAGCTACTCCTGGTGTAAAAAGTGATGCCAGTATAACCGAAGGCCTATTCCACAATTCTACATTATCCTTACAGTCTGAGCCTAATAGATGCACACTACGTTTTGGACGTTGGAATTTATGCCTGATGTCAAGCATCTGTTGAATGCTAGGGGCAAACAGTGCCAATTTCCCAAAATAGCAGGGTCCACCTAATGCTTTCTGAGGAGTCGCGGGCCAAGCTCTATCTCCACAAATGAGAAAAACTCCAGGAGGTAACATCTTTGCTGATTTTTGTTTTAGGGATACAGACCATGTCCAATTGGCACAGTATGCCGTGGAATTGTAAGGGAGGATTTTGTTTAACTGGCTCGAACGCTGGCTCAGAGACAAACTGAGAGGGTGGTAACTGCTTTCCTGGTTGTCTGTCTGAACCCACTATCATTGGCAAGTCCATTTTCTCAAAGGAATATTCTCTTTTGGGGAGAACTGAATCCTTTTGTTGAATTACCAATTTTTGCAAATTGTCCACTAAAGATTTTAAATCCTCTTCAATAGAAGCATTATTCATAATAACATTTCCTTCCTTATCCTTTTCACTTACAGCATGTTTAGTTTCTAAGTTACTATTATCAACAGTTTCTTCACTCTGAGTACAACTGTCCTTTGGTCTGCAGACTAATCCCCCTGAAGAGGCAGCAGCTTCCTCATTCTCTCTCTGAGCTGGAGGGGCAGTCGGTGTAATGCTCGATTCTGAGCTGAGGGGTTGTGGGCTAAGTGAGGGAGTATCTAAGGTGGTAGAAAACAGTTGCTGAACTGAAGTTACTGGAAATGCCTGAGACTATTCTGACTCAGAGGCAATGGCTGCATCAGCCACAGCAGCAGCTTTCCTCTCTGCCTTTAAGGCTTGCAACACCTCAATGATAGTTTTCCACAAAGTAGCATATTTAGACAACTCTTTTGCCTCACTCCCGCCAGATTCAATACAGTCCCACAGCATCCACCCCACAGTTTCCCATGTTGAAATCTCAAAAGCAACCTGTGCTCCTGCTATGAGATTATGGTCCCAAGCCCAGTGTAATAGTCCCTTCAAATTGGAACCATCATACTTTAGTTCTCTCTTAGAGAGGATATGTTGGAGGAGTTTCTGAACACCTTCCCTTTCATGTTCAGACCCCATCTCCTCCCTGGCCACTCACCTTGATCAGGGTGAGATTCAATACATCTACGACTGGAGCTCCAGTAACCTTTTCCTCTCACCGGGGCAGTGAGGATACTTTGGACCGGCTGCTCCGCTCCTCGAGGGGTGGCTCTGATCCTCTGCACAGCAGCCAAATTGCCGACCTCGAGTCCCTTTAGTGCAACGACATTGGGCCTGCCCGCGTTCCCCACCAAAACATGCAGGACATGGAGGTTCAGGGACAACATACCATGACCAACATGATCCAGTGAAGCCAAATTTATTATCCTTAAGAGACTATATTTATAATAAATCTCTACTGTCCACGTGTCTCTAGCTAATAGATGATTGGTTAATCCTGGCTGTTCACGAGTCTAAATTAGAATGCTGATTGGATCATCTAATTTCTCATGCGTCTTGCTGTGCTTGTCAGGCCCACCCGTGATTTACTTTTTTCTAACTTTCCCAAACTTACTGACAAACTTGCTGAGTCCTGATGATTCTTCTTCTTGTATCTCTTTCAAGGATATACCGACTCCATTTCTGAATATGTCCATTATTCATCGCCTGTGTACGTGATCATTGTCCATTAGTACAAGCAGGCTGGATTGTGCAATGGCTGAATATGGCCATTGTCTAACAAAGACTCCTCAATCTGCCAAAAACTCTCAACAAACTCCTTTGATTTTAAGGGCTGTTTCCCTTAAAAAAATCAGGACCCGATTTGCTACTCCACAAATCTGCATCCTAAATAGCCCAAAGTCTGCCCTTCCTAATTCCAGTGCAGTTTTGTTGCCGCTCCTCCTTCTTTAACAGAAGGCCACAAAATGGGCTATGACATCACACAATGGGGTATATGAGGTCATTGAGCAGCTATGACATCATAAACAGCCTCTGTGACATCACAAAGAAGGCTGTGACATCCCAGGTCAGAGGTCAGACATCACAGAGCAGACTATGACATCACAGAGTTGGCTGTGACATCAGAGACCAGCTGTGTGACAGTAGAGGATGGGCTGTGACATCACAGAGTAGGCTGTGACATCCCAGAGGGGCTGTGTGACATCCCAGCAGGGCTGTGTCAGGTCACTGGGTTGGTCACTCTGCCCCAGCTCCCCCTCACAGTTTCTCCCAACAAGTCCAATGCTGTCCATGCCCAGCAGGGTCCCTGTCCCCCGGGATCCCCCCGGCCCACCTGCAGCCACAGCCTCCACCAAAGGATGTTCCACAGGATCCACCCCAGAGCCTGACATGGGGACAAGGGGCCAGGGCTGTGTGACCAGGACATCAAGGACGTGGATTATCCAGGTCACTGTGGCCTGGTTTGGGTTGGCCAGGGCAGGAAAGATGTCTGGCAGCTGGAGCAGGGTCTGGGAAAGGCCTCCAAGGTAGGGCTGGAGCCCTTGGGCTGTGAGCAGAGGCTGAGGGAGCTGGGCTTGTCCAGCCCACAGCAGGGAAGGCTGAGGGGCTCCTCATCCCAGCCTGGCAGTGCCAGCCAGGAGGGGATGGAGAACACAGAGCCAGGCTCTTCACTGGGGGCCTGGTGGGAGACAAAAGCCAATGGGTGGAAGGGGAAAGAGGGGAGATCAGCCAGGACAGGAGGAGATGAAATGAGTCAGGCTGGTTTCAGCATTTCCTCAACACCAAGAGCAGCCTGACCTCCCTTCTCCATCCACCACTGACAGCTTTGCAAATCAGGAATTGTTCAGGCTGTGTCACCCACTCTAGGATAAGTATCTTGATACAATAACTTAATTGTGTTTATATCTATCAGAGAACCACGTTTGTCAGAAATGAATTTTAGTATGGAAATCACTTGTGGATGGTGGACTCATCAGACACTGCTGGGACGTCGCACATAGCTCTGGGAAGAGTGAGATATTTATTAAATTGTGTCCTATTCAACTATGGTCTGTTGGCCATGAAGAGAAACTTCCTGTGTCTCTGAGTCTCACAAGTTCCTGACCCCCAAAGGACACAAACCTGATGAGTTGTGGTTCCGACTCCAGTGGTGGCACTTGGACCTCCCTCCATAGCCAGAGCAGAGCTCCCTTGCACCAGAAAGTCCCTGGCAATGCAGGGATGAAGGAAACAGGACAGGCTGTGGGGATCAGGGACAAGGCAGGGCAGAGCCAGAGAGAAGAATGACTTTTGCATTTGATGGAGCTGTGCCTTCCCTTGGCTTTGTTGGCTGACAAGAAATGAACATCCCTCTGTGTCTTGGTCAGCTCTTTCTCCAAGGAAAGCAGGTGGGAGTTGGAGCCAAGGAGCTGAAAGCTGCAGGTGCAGCCTGGGCTGGAGGGAGCTCAGATTTGCACAAGGCTGCTGTGAGTGCCAGGGCTTGGATGGGGGAAATGGTGGGGTGGGGGTAGGGACAGAGTGTGATTGATTGTCAGCCATGAAGGGTCTTGATTTTCATATCTATTCAAACTGCATGAGGAGGTACTTGGATTCAATGTCAATTGGAGATTGCACATATCAATAAATTAACAGGGAAAAAAAACCTAAACAGGACCTAAAAAATCTTTTCTCACTGTCTTTTTAAATACAATATATTCAGTTTGAATACACTACTGAGATCTACTTAACCACAAGGGATTTAAAAATTAAAATCAAATTATTCCCAGAGGCTTGGCTTGTTAAGGTATTCTGAAAGTTAATGGGCCCTGGGCCACTGAATTCCTGCACTGAAGAGCTGAAGGCTGAACAAGGGATTTGAAAAATTAAATTAAATTATTCCCAGAGGCTTGGCTTGTTAAGCTGTTCTGAATGTTAATGAGCCCTGGGACACTGAATTCCTGCACTCAAGAGCTGAAGGCTGAACAAGCCTCTGCAGCAGGAAAATTCAGCAGCAGCCTCCAAGGTGCTGAGGATGTCAGCAGCCCCCACTGAGGCCATCCCTGCCCAGAGAGCGTGGGGGAATGGGCAGACAAGGAGAGCGTCCCTGGGGCTGGGGCAGCACAACTCAGAGGCACCAGCGGCTCCAGCTGGGCAATGGAGTGTGGGATGTGGCTGGGAAAGCCCTGCCTGGGCTGGGCCAAGCAGGACACACAAGCCCTGACTCCCCTTCCCCAAAAAAACTCTCTCAGTGAGACATTTAGAAGGAATTACAATTGTTTGTGTCCTCTTCATTGGACTCCCTGGAGAAATAAGAGATTCTCAGGAACTCAAAACAACCACATAGCCTTTACTGGCAACTTTAGAAAATCAGAGAAACTTTGGCAGAGTTTTAATAGGAGATTCAATCAACTAAAAAAATCAACTTCTCAAAGTATTAATTTGGCCCTTTCAATTTCACAAACTCTAAGCCTGTTCAATTTGCAAGATGACATATATAGAACAAGTAGACAGAAAGAGTGGAAGACAAATAAGATATGGAGAACCACACACTCATCTACCAACTCCTTTGGGAGCCCAGGGACTGGCAGCCACTGCTGGGCTGGGATAGAGGCTCTGGGGGGGATTGGGGTTCCAGGGCAGGGCAGGGCTGGACCTGCCCCTTCGTCCTCCACACATGCAATGTTTCCAGCTAACAATCTCCTTCTGTCTGTCACAGTAAGGCAATGTTGGAGGTGAAATCCCAATTCTGGCCATGGGCACCTGGATGAGAGGAACAGTTCTTTTCCATAGGAAGGAAAGCACAAAGCCCCAGGGTCTGTAAGTCAGGCGAGAGCCTCACTAATCCAAGACCAGCCAGACTTGTCAGAAATGGCAGATTTTGTCTGTGAGCAGTTTTTGGAGTAGAGGAATTTTGGAGGTGGAAACCCTGTCTTGGCCATGGGCGCCTAGAGAAGCAGGATGGTTCTTTCCCATAAGAAGGAAAGCATTGAGCCTTTCCCAGTGTTTTGGGGACAGATGGGAGGTGGCCCTTGTGAAACCATTGCCAGCCAGACTTGTCCTGGCAATATTCCAACGGGAACAATCTCTGGATATAAGGAAATTTGGAGGTGAAATTTCAGTTCTGGCCATGCATGCCTGGAGGAGAAGGACAGATCTTTTCCATATGAAAGAAAGTACAGAACACCAGTGTTTCAATAGCAGATAAGAGGAGACCCTCAACATGCCAAGGTTAAATGGACCAGTCAGGCAATCCATGGGAGGTCAAACCAACAGGACCTTCTCTGTGTTCCTTTGTTTCCATGGAGCCCCATAGTGTCACAATGGCCCCTTGATTGCAAAAAGATCTGCAGTGTCACAATGGTCCAACGATTCCATGAGCTTTTGCAGTGTCACAATGGTCTCCGTGGTTCCCCACACCTCACAATGTCACGTGACTCCTCTGTTCCATGAGCCCTGCAATGTCACAATGAACCTTTGGACCCTGGGGGTTTGCAATGTCACAATGGTCTCCTTTGGCTCCACAGTGTCACAATGGACCACTGATGACATGAGACCCTGCAATGTCACAATGGACCTTTGGTTCCATGCAGCCCTGCAGTGTCACAAAGGCCTCTTGGTTTTACCAGGCCCCACAGTATCACAATTGTCCTCTTGGTTTTGTGGGGACTCCAAGGGTCATAATAGTCTCTGCGATTCCATGAGTCTCCTCTGTGTCACAATGGTCTCCTTGGTGTCATGGTGCCGCACGGTGTCACAATGGCCTCTTGGTTCCATGAGGCTCTGAAATGTCTCCCAATTGTTTCATGAGGCCTTGCAATGCCACAATGGCCCCTTGGTCCCATGACACCCCAAAAGTACCATAATGGTCTCCACAGTTCCATGAGGCCCTGTGGTGTCACAGTGGGTCCTTCGAATAATGGGGACTCTCAGTGTCACAATGATCCCTGCAGTCCATGGAGCCACACAGCATCAATATGGTTGCCTTGATTCCATGAGGTCCAGCAATGTCACAGTGCTCTCCATGATTCCATGAGACCCCACAGTGTCACAATGGTCCCTTGGTCTCACAGGGCCCCACAGTGTCACAATGGTCCCTTGGTTCCATGGGCCCTGTGCTGCTGCATTCCCCCCTCCCCTTCTCAGCCCGTCCTGCCAGCTGAGAAATGCTCCTTGGGGCTCGGCCTTGGCCAGCAGCCCCTGGGCTCAGCTCCTCTGCAGCTCATCACAAACACTGTCTGCTCCAGCCACTGCTGCTGCCCAACCAGCTCCTGCTTTCTGCAGGAGCAGCCCTGGGAACTGCTTTTGTTCCCTCCGTGGCACAACATCCCTGTT
>WSPJ01000099.1:23368-68206 GCA_009764595.1 Geothlypis trichas
CGCAGGGCTTCCCTTACCGGTGCCTCCGTTGGTGTTGGGTCAAGTGAGAGCTGGTGGTGAAGCTCTTCCCACACTGGGGACACTCGTAGGGCCCCTCCCCAGTGTGGATGCGCCAGTGGGTGATGAGGGTGGAGTTGTGCTTGAATCCCTTCCCACAGTCGGGGCATTGGAAGGGCCTCTCCTCTCTGTGAATCCAATAGTGCTGGAGGAGAATTCCACTAAAACTCACAAAATCCCCTAAAAATTACAATAGGATCCTCCAAAACCCCAGAGAATCCCACAAAATCCCAGTGGAACCCACCAAAAATAAAAAATACTCCCAAAAATTTCAATAAATCCACCCAAAAACCCAAACCCCCTGTAAAACCCAAAAAAACTCTCCCAAAATCCAAAACCCCTCAAATCCACAACCCTCACTAAAACCCAATAATCCCCCCAAAAACCCAGAATGTCTGTCCTAAACAACAAAATCCCCCAAAGCTCAAAAAAGCCACCCCAAAATCCCCCAAAACCCCAAAATCCCCAAAAAAGCCCCCAAGAACCCCCCCCCAGACTCAATAGGGCCGTCCTGGATCAGGGGGCACTGGCCGGTGGAACAGGAGCCACTTCAGGGGGCCCTCGGAGCTTTTTGGGGAGGGGGCACCATGGGAGACCCCCCAAAAACCGGGGGAGGGAGGGGGGGGGAACCCCTGCTGTGCCCCCTCCCCCTGAAACCCCCAGACCCCGGTTCAGAGTGGGCCTGGGACTCCCGGGAGCCCCAAATCTCCCCCGGGACCTCCCTGAGACCCCCCCAAGACCCTTCCCAAGACCCCACCCAGGACCCTCCAGACCCCTCCCCAAACCCAAGTCAGGCTCCCCCAGCCCCTCCACAGATCCCCCCAGGACCTCTCCCGAAAACCCCCAAACGCCCCCCAGACCCTCTCCCCAAACCCTTCCAGACCCCCCAAAGCCTCTCCCCAAAACCCTCCCAGGACACCCCAGAGCCCTCCCCAAACTCCCCCCAGGATCATCCCAACACCCCCAGACCCTCCCAAGACCTTCCTACGACCCCTCCCCAAAACCCCCCCACACCCCTCTCCCGAGACCCCTCTTAGGACCCATCCGCCCCCCCCGGTCCCCCCACAATGCCCCAGGACCCCTCCCCAGACCTCCCCAAACCCCCGGACCCCTCCCCAAAGCCCCCCAAGACCCCCCCGGACCCTCCCCCGCCCCCCCCCGATCCCCTCTCAGGCCCCTCCCGCTCCTGTCCCGAGCCCGGCGGGTCCCGGCGGCGGCGGGGAAGGGGGCGCCGCTTCCGGCTCGCCTCTGATTGGCTGGGACGGCGCGGGAGAGGCGGGCATTCCTGAGGGACGCTGCGCCGTGATTGGTTGCGTCGGGGACGAGCAGCGCGGTGATTGGTTGGTTCGGGGCGCGGCGCTCCTCTATTGTCTGGGAGCCTGCGCACGCGGCCCGGGTGGGAGATTGTGAACGGAGAGCGGCGCTGAGGAGGAGCTGAGATGGGGTCTGAGGGGAAATTGGAGATTTTTGGGGGCATCGACGGGAAATAGGGGGGTGTGCCATGTGTTTGGGGGGAATGAGGGGGTCTGAGGGGGCTTTGGTGGGTCTAAGGGTGCTTTAGGCAGCTTTGGGGAAAGCTTGAGAGGGTCTGGAGCGTTCTCAGGTGGGTTTAGGGGGATCTGAGGGGAATTGGGAGGGTCTGGGGCGATTTTGGGAAATTTTAAGAGGAACTGGGGGGTTATGAGGGGATCTGGGGGATTCTGAGGTGGGCTTGGGGAATTTGGTGGAGTCTGAGGGGATTTCAAAGGGTTTGGGGTGGGATTAAGGGCACTGGGGGGGATTTGGAGCAGTCTGATGGATTTGGGGGAGTCTCAGGTGGGTCTGGGGTGAATTTTGGGGGGAAATGGAGGGGTGTCAGAGTCTTGGGGAGGTTTTTGGGGTCCAGGGTGGTCCTGGGCAATCCCTGGGGGGCTCTGGGAAATCCTGGGGGAGATTTGGGGGTCCCGGGGGGTCCCAGGCCCACCCTGAACCGGGGTCTGGGGGTTTCCGGGGAAGGGGCACAGCAGGGGTTCCCTCCCTCCCCGGTTTTTGGGGGGTCTGCCATGGTGCCCCCTCCTCAAAAAGCTCCGAGGGCCCCCTGAAGTGGCTCCTGTTCCACCGGCCGGTGCCCCCTGATCCAGGACGGCCCCACTGAGTCTGGGGGGTCCTGGGGGGCTTTTTTGGTGATTTTGGGGTTTTGAGAGGGTTTTGGGGGATTTCGGGGTGGCTTTTTTGAACTTTGGGGGATTTTGTTGGGAGTTTGGGGGAATTATTGGGGGTTTTAGGGGGAATTATTGGGTTTTGAGAAGGTTACATGATTTTGGGGAGTTTTGTTGATTTGGGGAGGGGATTGGATTTTGGGTGTTTTGTTGGGGTTATGGGGTTTTTTTTGGGGGATGGGGATTTATTGAAATTTTGGGGAGTTCTTTCAAGTTTTGGTTAGTTCCACTGGGATTTTCAGAGATTCTCTGGGGTTTTTGAGGGTTTTCTTGTAATTTTTGGGGATTCTGTGGGGTTTTAGTGTAATTTTAGGGGGGCTTTGGAGCATTCCCTGGGTGTGGTAAAGGGCTCAGGGTACCATATTCCCCTTAAAACCCCCAAAAGTCCCAATAAAACCTCCCAAACCCCTATAAATCTCTCAAAATCCGATTAGGACACCCTAGAATCCCAATAAATGCCCACAAAATCCTTTGAAATCCCAATCACCCCAAAAATCCTGATTAAACTCTTCCCTCGCACTCCCTTCCCGGCCATCTCCTGCCCCCAGAGCCCCCTTTTCCTTCACCCAGAGTACCCTTGGACCCCAATTCCTGCCTTTCCCAGCCTCCAACCCCTCCTCCCCTCAATAGTGAGGACACAGGGGACCCCTATTCCCAGCCATCCCGGCTTTTCCCACCTTTTGCTGGGAATGGGGAAGACCGGGGACCCTTGGAGCTCCCTTTCCTGGATGCAGGAACCCCCTTAGCCCAGCCCGTCCCCCCTCTGCCCACCGCAGCCTCCCCTTTTCTCAGTCCTGGAACCCCCAAACCCCGTTCCCTGCTCTCCCAGCTCTCCCTTTGGTTCCCCCTTTGGTTCCCCGGTGCCCCCCCAGCCCCCAAATCTCGGTGTCCCCCCAGTTCTCCTGTCCCTGCCTTCCCTGCCCGTGGCACTGTCGGAGCCCGGCCCGGGGTTCCCCAGTTGGTGTCCATAGGGTCCCTGGCTGGGATCCCCTTCCAGCGGGATCTTGGCACAGCCAGAGCCAGCACCACGAGCGGCACCAGCACGGGGCCCCCGAGGAGCTGCCGCTGCTGCAGCTGCATCCTGCCATTCCCAGCTGCTCCCAGTTCCTCCCAGTGGCTGCACAGTCGGCTCCCAGCATGTGCCTGGCAGCTCCCAGCACCCCCCCAGACAGGGACCAGTCACACCCCCTACAGTCCCAGTTTGATTGTAGCTACTCCCAGTATGATCCCAGTCACTCCCAGTATGATCCCAGTCACTCCCAGTATGATCCCGGTCACTCCCAGTATGATGCCAGTGGCCCCCAGTGTGATCCCAGTTGCTCCCTGTCAATCCCAGCATGACCCCAGGAGCCTCCAGTATGATCCCTGTGATTTCCAGTCTCTCCCAGTTATTCCCAGTTGCTTTCAGCATGATTCCAGTTGCTTACAGGCACTCCCAGTCAATCCCAGTATGGTTCCAAGCACCCTCAGATTGATCCCAGTCTCTCTCAGCATGGATCCAACTGCTCCCTCTGCCATCCCTGTATGATCCCAGTTGCTTCCAGAATAAGTCCAGTTGTTTCCAGCTCCTCCAAGCATGGTCCCTGTTTTCCCTGGAATAGTCCCAGTCCCTCTCAGCATGGTCCCAGTCACTCCCAGTTGCCCCCAGCATGGCCCCAGCAGTTCCCTGTGTGCTTCCTGTTCCCCCAGTATTGTCACAGAGACTCCCAGCATATCCCAGTGTGCCTATTACAGTTCTAGTTAGCTAAGATGATCCCAGTCTTTCCCAGTTCCTCCCAGTGTCCTCCAGCATGATCCCAGTTTCTGGCAGTTGCCCAAAGTGTGTTCCCAGTGGCTCCCAGGATGACCCCAGCAGGAGCAGTAGTCACTCCCAGTATGGTTCCAGTCACCCCCAGTATGACCCCAGTCAGTCCCAGACACTCCCAGTATTATTGCAGTCATGCTCAGAGTGACTCCCTGGCACTCCCAGTGTGAGCCCAGTTTCTCCCAGTCGCTTCCAGTATGGTTCCAGTCAGAGCCAGCACCTTCCCAGTCACTCCCAGTATGATCTCAGCCATTTCCCATAGGATCCCAGTATGACCCCAGCATGGGCACAGCTGCTTCCATGATCATCCAGTGTGGTTCCAGTTGCTCCCATTTACCCCCAGTGTGGTTTCAGTCTCTCCCAGTGTATCCCAGTTACTCCCAGCATGTTCCCAGCCACTTCCAGTCACCCTCAGTGCTGTCCCAGTGGCTGCCAGTATGATCCAGTATGATGCCAGTCACTCCCAGCATTGGCCAGCTCCTCTTACTGTGGTCCCAGTAGGATCCCAGTAGCCCCTAGCATGGTTCCAGTCAATCCCTGTTCCTCCCACTGTGATCCCAGTTGTCCCTAGTATGGTGCCAGGCAATCCATAGATGATCCCAGTCCCTGGCAGCATGGTCCCAGTCATGCCCAGTTGTCCCCAATGTACACCCAGTCATTCCCACTCGCTCCCAGGTACCCCCAGCATGGTCCCAGTTCTTCCCAGCATGGTCCCAGGTGTTCCCAGTGTGTTTCCAGTCACCTAAGTATGGTTAACAGACATTCCCAGTATATCCCAGTGTCCCTCAGCATGCTCACAGTCATTCCCAGTCACTCCCAGTACAAACCAGTTCCAGTGCTGCCACTGCTGGGATCCCCCAGGCCTGTGTGCGTTCCCCCCTGGCGGATGTGGCGAGAGGAGCCCCAAGGGCTGGCAGTGGCCAGGCAGGGTCCCCAGCAAGGCCCAGTTTGGATGTGCAGCCCCCAGTTTGCCCAGTTTGCCTCTCCTTTGGCCCGGGCCGGCTTCCCCCCGCCCGCAGCGGCTGGGAGCGGCTGAGAGCCTCGCGCTGCCCATCCCGACCTGTCCCGGCTCCATGGCCGCTCCTGCCGCGGGCTGCGAGGGCTGCGGGAACGGGGCACCGAGGGTGTGGCTGCTGCTGGGGGAGGAGGAGGAGGGAGGGAAGGGCAGGGATGGAGGGGAAGGAGGAGGTGGGGTCAGGGGGGAGGAGGGATGGAAGAGGAGGGGGAGGAAGAGGAGGGCACAAAGGAGCATCAAGGAAAGGAGAAAGAAGCACTCGGTTAAATCCCATCCTGTCCTTGTCCTTCCTCGCCCAGAGCAGGAGCTGAGCATGGAGAGCAGGGAGGACAAATGCCCGCGGCAGAACCTGGTGGAAGAGGCCGTTTGGAGCGGCTCCACGGCGCAGGAAGCCACCGGGGAGGAAAAGGCCCGGAGATGCCGCACGAGGAGGGGCTGCAAACGCAGCTGGCGGGGATGTGAGGGGGAAAGAGCCAGCCTGGGCCGGGAAGGCGGCCGGAGATGGAGCCAGAGCTCGGAGCTGGTGCTCCATGAGCAGGGTCATGATGGGGAGAAGCCCCACACGTGCGTGGAGTGTGGGAAGAGCTTCAGGAGGAGCTCTGAGCTGATTGTGCACCAGAGGATCCACACTGGGGAATGGCTCTACGAGTGTGATCAGTGCAGGAAGAGGTTTCAGAGCAGCTCCCATCTCCTCAAGCACCAGCGCACGCACACAGAGGAGAGGCCCTTCTGCTGCCCCGACTGTGGGCACGGCTTCAGGCACAACACCCTTCTTGTCAGGCACCGACGCATCCACACTGGGGAGAGGCCCCACGAGTGTGAGGAATGTGGGAAGAGCTTCAGCCACAGCTCCAGCCTAATTGTCCATTAAAAGATCCACACTGGGGAACGGCCCTATGAGTGTGATAAATGCAGGAAGAGGTTTCAGACCAGCTCTGATCTCCTCCAGCACTATCGGATTCACAGAGAGGAGAGGCCCTTCCAATGCCCCAACTGTGGGAAGGGATTCAAGCACAACTCCACCCTCATCGCCCACCAGTGCATCCACACTGGGGAGAGGCCCTACGAGTGTCCCCAGTGTGGGAAGAGCTTCTCCAGCCGCTCTAACTTGGCCCAACACCAACGGAGGCACCGGTAAGGGAAGCCCTGCGAGTGCCCCGAGTGCGGGAAGAGCTTCGTGCGCTGCTCCAGCTCCATCCCCCACTGGAGGAGGCACTTTGGGCACAGCCTGGTGAGCCACATTCCCTGTGATCCATGTTGGGAACACACCTGGCTGCTTCTACTTTTGGTTTAGCCTTAATTTTCTTCTGCTTCATCTTCATCTCTTAAAAGCAGTCAAAACAGGGTTAAATGAATGAAATTGATCAAAGATGTCTATAGTCCTACCATTTCAGAGGTGTTTGAGGGGGAATTAAGGATTTGGGACACATTCTGTGTGGAGTGCCCCTGTCGCTAAGACGCAGGAATATGATCTCACTCTCCTTGTGTTGCTAAGAACTCCTCCCTTGACCCAAACCTCAACTGCAGCTGAGACACCCTATAAAAACCCCACAGCCCTGCTTTTGCCCTGTCTTTTGGGGGTCATAAATGGATTCTGGAGCTCTCTGAAACCAGACCCGTCTCGTTTGTTCCCGGCACTGGCAGCTGCAGCCTCCCTGGACACCATGAACTCTGGAGAATGGGGGCAGCCAGTGAGGACAGGTCCTGGATTGCAAGATAAGTGTGTGTTCTGTTTGCCATCTGTCAGAGGTGGGGCAGTTATCTTCTGTTCATTGGGCAGTTTATCTCTTCCACAAGTATTCCTCTCTCCAGGAGATATCTTCTGATAATAGATGGGCCAATTATTATTAATTACCTGCTGTTAATTTGCCACTGAGTGTCCCTGCATGGGGGACACTCAATGGCACTGATAAAATTACATCATGCCATTGGGTGATGCTCCGCACAGGGGGAGGAGCCAGGCATTCCTACCTGGATAGAATCTGAGGTTTGGAACACCACAGCAGCCTTTTCCCACTGGATTCCCATAGGAGCAGCTGTCTTCTACACTGTATTCCCAGAGGAAGACCAGGCCCATCTGCAGCACCCCTGGACCTTCAGAGGAAAACTCTACCCTTCTCCAGGCTCCCTGCTCCAACAGAACCACACCGGGCACTGCAGGAGGGCTGCAGCCACCACTGACTGGGACTGCTGCCAACACCCTGACCCACAGGGTGTCAGGTCCTGTTCTGACTCTGTCACTGGTTTTGTTTGTTTGTACTACAGCAATTGTATTTTTAATTTTTCCTAAAAAAAGAACTGTTATTCCTGCTCCCATATCTTTGCCTGAGAGCTCCTTAATTTCAAAATTATAACAATTCAGAGGGAGGGGTTTACATTTTCCATTCCAGGGGGGGCTCCTGCCTTCCTTAGCCGACACCTGGCTTTTCAAACCAAGACAATAACAAAGTTACTTTAACACCACAGATACAAAATCCATTTTAATATCTGCAAAAAGCCAATATTATGTGTCTATAATGTTGGAATCCTAAAAATCAGAGGGTTTTGAGAAAGGAAAATGCAGGCCTGGGAAAGCTGGGAAAGTTAGATGCTAAAGCAGCAGAAATATTAGTAATGCAAACGTGAGAGAATGTGAGAATAGAACAATAGGCCTATGTTAGATGCTGCCTTAAGTAATAACAAGTTTACTTAATGTATATCTTTAGAAGGTTTAAAGTTCTGAATAGACTTTTGTGCTTTGACACTAATGAACAAGCTATTGTTTGAAACTAGGCCGCACGTGTGCTTTATATTATTGGATGAAAGTATTGTCAATGTTCTTATTCTCTATGTGTGATTGGCTGAAATGCAGATGGAAATGGCTTTATGATGTGCTGTAACACTAAGTCTCTTTGGCATTCTGTTTGGTTCAGTGAGAGGTTGCATCCATTTTGTCTCCATTGTTGTAACAATGTGTTGAGCTGGATGCTGAATAAATCTCTCTGACGCTGACCACAGTGTCCCGTTCCGTTCGTGTTATGTACATAGATTTTTGCCAGGGCAGTGGCGCCTCATGTTGGGGCATTTTGTCTAGCCTAGAAAAAAAGAAGAAAAATTCGACGGTTCCTGCCCTTGGAGACCCAGATGTTAATAAGGAGAGACTGTTGCATCCCCTGGTTTTCTACGTCTTTAGTGTATGTAAGTAACATAGTATAAGGGGCGTCTGGGTAACGTGATGGGAAACAATTTTTCGGACTCAGAATGGAACGTCTTTCATGATCTTGACAAAATATTACAGGAAAAAGGACGTTCAGATATCTCAAAAACTGAGTTAAAGGAGTTATTAATCTGGACTAAAGCTAATACTCCAAATATAAACTTGCAGTCTGTTTTTACTTTTGTTTTTTGGGATCAGATAAACTGGAGACTTTATAATCTATTTACTCTCAAAAAGGAAGAATCTGCTGGTAAACTTATGCCTGCTTGCCGTGTTTTAATGGAAACTTTTAAACCGAATGACTGTAATAGACAGTCCTCGAACTTGTTAAACAAAGTTTCTTGTTCAGATTCTTCAAATTCAAGTGAAACCGAGTTAAAGTCTTTATCGGGACGAATTTCGGGGGTCGCTCCGGTTGCTTCTCTCTCTCCTGATCCGTCTGGTCCTGGCTCGGGGGTTGCTGATCCGTCCAGTTCAAATCCCGGGGGGGCTGACTGTGTTGCTTCTTCCAAAAACTGTGAATTGGAACGATTTGCCTCTCCGGGTGTGTCCCCTGTTTCTTCCGAGCGGGTTGGTGTTTCTGCAGCTGAGAGTGGTTCTTCAAACCCCCCTCTGGGAAAAAACGAACTTTTACCGTGTCGCGAAAAAGGTTCAGACTCCATGTTGCACTCTGGAAATGATAATTTGCTTAATGTGTCTCTCGGTTGTAATGATAGTCGTTCTGAAGGGAAAAATATTCAGTTACAGAAGCTTTGTGATAAGGAAATTGCTTGTCCTGAAAATACTCAAACTAAGAATGTTGATTTTGATTTTGCTTTGCAAAGTGCTGTGAGGGGGGGCTTCCCTACTGTTTCCCCTTCGCAGGAAAATGTCCCATTGAATTCTGTTTCTCAAGGTGCTTTGCTTTGTGATTCTGGGAGTTCTATGTTGGTAAACTGTTCAAATAAGTCATTGCCTGGGTTTTCTGTTGCTTGTCAGAATTCTAACACAGAGAATGGCAAAATTAGAACTGTGGATTTGCTTTCTGCAAGTAGGACAGAGGGAGCAATCCCCAAACAAAAAAGTATGCTTTAAGTAAGTGATTTTCAAAAGGTTTCAGAAGGAAAACAGACTGAGATTTTAAATACTTCCAGTTTTGGTTTTTCTGGTGGTAGGAAAAATATTATTTCTCAGTCAGTGCGTGATATTGGCAGGGTCTCAGAGTTCTCTCAGGATGATGTTGGCTGTTACCCAGCTCCTTGTGAAACATGCCTTTGTTCTTTGGAAATTAGCAAGAATAAAAATTCAAGGTTGTGTTCCTTACAGAAAACAAATGCTGGCTGCATTCCACAAATTAAAGAACACTCCCATTTCGTAGAACACACCCCTCTCCCAGCCCCTCTGGGAGGGACTCCCGGGAGGGATTGGTCCTTGACCAAGCCCACCTCCGTCCCTCCTGGCAGGACTTCAAGAGAGGCGTGTTGTTGTTCAGAGGTCCCTGCCCAGAACTCAGGAGTGTGTGCTCACGCCTTTACTGGCAGAGCTCCCGGGAAGGACAGTAATGTCCTTGCCAAGAATTCAGATGCTGGCCGGAGTCCCGGAGAAACTGGTCACTATAGTGACCACTCTGGCATGACTTCCAGAATCTACTGTCAGTGAGTCTGTCTGTTCCCCTGAATCAGAAAAAATGAATAAACACAAACTATATCAGGTCTCAAAAATACCTGTGCTGCTTTGCTTGTGATAAACTAAGTCATGTTAAAAGGATTGTCATGTGAAAACATTCTTACCAAAACAGACAAAGTTGTCATGATGTATATGATTTGCTAATGTCTTGTTGTACAAGTTTTGTCTTCAGCTCAACAGAAATCTTCAAGATCCAAGACTCTACACTACATGGATGATTCCTTCATTGCTTCAATGCAAACAGAGATGGACCGAACCTGTGTTGTTATTGTGACTGGAATTTCTACAAATTTCTACAACAAATCCAAGGATGGACTGGACATTTCTTCAATAAAAATCCACGGCTGTGACATCAACTCTACAAAGATGACAAGTTCATCGAGGTGTTCCGGACAAGCCTTTCTTCTTTGCAGTTTTAGGAGAAAAGATGCAACTTTGTGGTCTCATTTTTCAGTGGGATCCTTCTGGGTCAGATCCTTTGTTGATAATAGAGTGGGTTTTTCTTCCTTACAGGTTTTCAAAAACTATTACTACAGTTTTAGAAATGATAGCACAACTTGTAATTAAAGCCAGAACCAAATTGTTAACTCTAGCAGTTATCTATTTACTTTTGAAAAAAGATTACTTCAATTGGGCAATGCAAAATTCTGATGATCTACAATATGCATTTTTGGCTTTCCCAGGTATTTGTTCTGTTCATTACCCAGCTCATAAACTATTGCAAGCAAAATTGTGTTTCAAAGAAAAACCTAAATTAAGTCAAGAGCCTTTGAATGCAGTGACTCTCTTCACTGATGGCTCAGGCAAAAGTCACAAATCAGTTATAACCTGGCTGAATCAAAAAACTAATGCCTGGGAATCCGACATTCAAATTGTAGAAGGTTCTCCTCAAATTGTTGAGCTTGCTGCTGTGGTTCGGGCTTTTCAGCTTTTCCCTCAACCTTTTAATTTAATCACGGATTCCGCCTATGTTGCTAATGTAGTTAAGAGAATAGAGGGGTCAGTTTTAAAAGATGTTAGTAATGCTATCTTGTATCGTTGGCTTTCATGTCTTTTTACAACCTTGCAATATAGAACTAATCTATATTTTGTTTCTCACATTAGGGCTCATTCCTCGCTTCCTGGATTTTTAGTGGAAGGAAACGCAAGAGCGGACAATCTAACAATGGTCATTTCAAACACTTTACCAAACATTTTTGAACAAGCAAAATTAAGTCATGCTTTCTTTCACCAAAATGCACAAGCACTTATGCGAATGTTCCAAATTACTAAAAGTCAAGCTAAAGCTATCATCAATACTTGCCCTGACTGTCAGCTTGTGCAGCCTCCTGTTTCTATGGGAGCTGTCAACCCACGAGGTTTGCAAAGTCTACAGTTATGGCAAACTGACATCACTAAATATCCATCCTTTGGTAAATTTAAAAATATCCATGTGTCAGTAGACACATTCTCTGGTGCGCTTTTTGCTTCCTTCACACAGGTGAAACTGGCAATCATGCCTGTCATCATTTTTTGCAAGCTTTTGCTTCATTGGGTGTACCTCAAGAAGTAAAAACTGACAATGGTCCCGCATATACATCTCAAAAATTGGCCACTTTTCTAAACGAATGGGGTGTTCGTCACATCTTTGGTATTCCTCACTCTCCCACAAGTCAAGCAATTGTTGAAAGAGCACACCAAACATTAAAACGCATCTTAAATCAGCAGGGGGGGGGAGCTGAGGCCACACCTCAGATGAGGCTGAACAAAGCTTTGTATGTCCTCAATTTTTTAAACAGTTCAGATGCAGAACCTGATCCTCCGATCTTTAGGCATTTTTTAAACAATACACAGGCAAAATTGAAGGAAAATCCTCCTGTTCTAGTTAGAAACTCAGATTCTGGTCAAATTGAAGGTCCTTTTCGTTTAATAACATGGGGCAAAGGGTATGCTTCTATTTCTACAGGTGCTGGAATTAAGTGGGTTCCTGCCAAAAACGTCAAACCATATCGCACTCCAGAACGTGTTGGCGAGCCGAGAACCGAGGAAGCAAGCACGCAGACGTGAGCCGAGCGGAGGGATCCCGGGTCACGCCTGACGTTCCTTGTGCCTGACGTTCTTTGTGCACCGGTGGAACCTGCAAACCCTGATTTTGTGTTAATTTATAATTATGTCAATTGTGTATCCAATGTTTGTTTAACAGAGCTGACTTTTGGCAGAAGTTTAAAGCTTTGGTTTCTTGAGAGCAACATCCTTAATTTCGATAAAAGTTATGCCAAAAATTAGCTCATGAAAAAGATGGACCAACTGCAATTTCTTTGTTGGTATTGGTGGTTTTTAATTGCTTTTTGTCGTGCAGATTTGCCTGTGGAACAACCGAAGACAAATGTTTGGGTAACCTTAGCCAAGGCAGCCGGCTCAGATACTATATGTTTGTCTAATTCGGAACCAGAGAAACCTTTCTCAACCTGTCTGGTGGGTGTGCCAGTAAAAGAGTTGCCCTCGGTCAAAAAACAATCTAATGGTAAATCAGGTGAAATTGATAAGGTAAACCATCCTACATTGAATTGGAATGTTTGGGCCAAAAAACTTCCTAGGGCAACTTCTGAACCCCAAGAATTAGAAATCCTTGGTTCTTTAGCCATGGACTTTTGCTTTACCTTCATTGCTAGTGCTTTGCGAAAAGGAGATCCCCCAAAGTATAATGTTACTCCTCATTATTTTGCATACAGAAATTTGAGTTTTTGGTGTAATTTTTCAAATAGTTGGAATGTGCTTTCTGAGGCTGACCAATATCCACGGCAATTACCAAAAGGGTATTGGTTCATTTGTGGAGACAGGGCTTGGCAAGGCATTCCGGCACATCTTGAAGGTGGCCCTTGTAGTATTGGGATGCTCACTGTCATTGCACCATCTGCCAAAGCAGTCATGAAGAAAAAACAAAGAAAAACGAGAGCTGTTCGTCATTATGAGGAAAATTGTCAAAGTGATTTCATGCCTTGGAAACCCACAAGAAGAGTTTCAGTGGGTATATTTTTACCCCAATGGGCTTCAGCAGAAGCTTTGAAACAATTAGATCGGGTTGGATGTTGGCTCAGTAAGCAAGTTAATGCCACATCCTCTGCAATTAGTGATATGTTAACTGATGTAGATAGTGTTAGGCATGCTACTCTTCAAAATAGAGCAGCAATTGATTTTCTTTTACTGGCACAAGGACACGGTTGTGAAGAATTTGAAGGTTTGTGTTGCATGAACCTATCCGATCACTCTGAATCCATTCACAAAAGCATACAAAAACTAAAAGATTTGACTGCCCAAATTAAAGAAGATGGTAGTTCTTGGCTGGATGATTTATTCCAAGAATGGAGCTTTGCACCTTGGCTAAGGCAACTTTGCAAGATAGGTCTCTATGTCCTTGGAGTTTTAGTATTGATATTGATAGTGATTCCCTGCATACTTCATTGTGTGCGGAGAATGATGAACAAAACAGTCCGAGAAATTTTTGTCATTCAAGAAAGAGAGTTAGGTAATAAGAATACAGAGAGTGTTCGTAATCTTACAGAGATGCCTGATGAAGGCATCGAAATGGAAGAAGGTTTTGAGTTCAGGCCCTGGAATCGACAAGAATTTTTTGAAAAATGACTCGTAACTATTATCAGACATGATTCATTCACTTATCAGACATGATTCATTCACTTTTTCACGGACTGGGCCTTCACAGCATTAAGTTGCTGTGCTGTAATATAGCAACGCTTAGTGTCAGCAAGAGCAAACCTTCCGCAAATAGTACAGAAAAATATTATAGTAGGGCTAAGAAACGCAAGTAGTCAATGACACGCATATGACGGTCTCTATATGTATCAGCAGGGAGGGGGAATTGCAGGAATCCTAAAAATCAGAGGGTTTTGAGAAAGGGAAATGCAGGCCTGGGAAAGCTGGGAAAGTTAGATGCTAAAGCAGCAGAAATATTAGTAATGCAAACGTGAGAGAATTTGAGAATAGAACAATAGGCCTATGTTAGATGCTGCCTTAAGTAATAACAAGTTTACTTAATGTATATCTTTAGAAGGTTAAAGTTCTGAATAGACTTTTGTGCTTTGACACTAATGAACAAGCTATTGTTTGAAACTAGGCCGCACGTGTGCTTTATATTCTTGGATGAAAGTATTGTCAATGTTCTTGTTCTCTATGTGTGATTGGCTGAAACGCAGATGGAAATGGCTTTATGATATGCTGTAACACTAAGTCTCTTTGGCATTCTGTTTGGTTCAGTGAGAGGTTGCATCCATTTTGTCTCCATTGTTGTAACAATGTGTTGAGCTGGATGCTGAATAAATCTCTCTGACGCTGACCACAGTGTCCCGTTCCGTTCGTGTTATGTACATAGATTTTTGCCAGGGCAGTTCACCAAGGCCAAGAGCCGGGTCCTGCCCTGGGCTCACAACCACCCCAAATCCCTGGCTGTGCCCTGCCCCTGACTCCCACAGCCTGTCCTGTTTCCTTCATCCCTGCACTGCCAGGGACTTTTTGGGACAAGGGAGCTCTGCTCTGGGCATGGAGGGAGGTCCAAGTGCAGCCCCTGGACTGGGAACCACAATTGATCAGGTTTGTGTCCTTTGGGGTCAGGAACTGCTGAAACTCAGAGGCACAGAAAGATTTCTCCTCATGGCCCACAGACCACAGTTGAACAGGACACAATTTAATAACAATCACGCGCTTCCCTGAGCTATGTGCAACATCACAGCAGTGTCTGATGAGTCCACCATCCACAAGTGATTTCCATACTAAAATTAATTTTAGACAAACGTGATTCTGCGATAGTTATAAACACAACTAAGTTCTTGTATCAAGATGTTCGTCCTGGAGTGGGGGCAAAACAGCCTGAACAATTCCTGATCAGCAAAGCTGTCAGTGGTGGATGGAGAAGGGAGGTCAGGCTGCTCTTGGTGTTGAGGAAATGCTGAAATCAGCCTGACTCATTTCATCTCCTCCTGTCCTGGCTGATCTCCCCTCTTTCCCCTTCCACCCATTGGCTTTTGTCTCCCACCAGGCCCCTGGTGAAGAGCCTGGCTCTGTGTTCTCCATCCCCTCCTGGCTGGCACTGCCAGGCTGGGATGAGGAGCCCCTCAGCCTTCCCTGCTCTGGGCTGGACAAGCCCAGCTCCCTCAGCCTCTGCTCACAGCCCAAGGGCTTCAGCCCCACCTTGGAGGCCCTTCCCAGACCCTGCTGCAGCTGCCAGACATCTTTCCTGCCCTGGGCAACCCAAACCAGGCCACAGGGACCTGGATAATCCCTGTCCTTGATGTCCTGGTCACACAGCCCTGGCCCCTTGTTCCCATGTCAGGCTCTGGGGTGGATCCTGTGGAACATCCTTTGGTGGAGGCTGTGGCTCCAGGAGGGCCAGGGGGATCCCGGGGGACAGGGACCCAGTGACCAACCCAGTGACCTGACACAGCCCTGCTGGGATGTCACACAGCCCCTCTGGGATATCACAGCCTGCTCTGTGATGTCACAGCCCATTCTCTAATGTCACATAGCTGGTCTCTGATGTCACAGCCAACTCTGTGATGTCATAGTCTGCTCTGTGATGTCTGACCTCTGCCCTGTGATGTCACAGCTGGCTCTGTGATGTCACAGAGGCAGTCTATGATGTCATAGCTGCTCAATGACCTCATATACCCCATTCTGTGATGTCATAGCCCACTGTGTGGCCTTCTGTTAAAGAAGGGAGGGCAGCAACAAAACTTCTGCACTGGAATTAGGAAGGGCAGACTTTGGCCTATTTAGGATGCAGATTTGGGGAGTACCAAATCAGGTCCTGATTTTTTGAAGGGAAACAGCCGTTAAAAACAAAGGAGTTTGTTGAGAGTTTATTGCAGATTGAGGAGTTTTTTTTAGACAATGGCCATATTCAGCCAATGCACAATCCAGCCTGCTTGTATTAATGGACAATGATCATGTACACAGGCAATGAATAATGGACATATTCAGAAATGGGGTCGGTATATCCTTGAAAGAGATACAAGAAGAAGAATCATCAGGACTCAGCAAGTTTGTCAGCAAGTTTGGGAAAGTTAGAAAAAAGTAAATCATGGGTGGGCCTGACGAGCACAGTAAGATGCATGAAAAATTAGATGATCCAATCAGCATTCTAATTTAGACACGTGAACAGCCAGGATTAACCAATCATGTATAAGGTAGAGACACGTGGACAGTAGAGATTTATTATAAAGATAGTCTTTTTAAGGATACTAAATTTGGCTTCACTGGATCATGTTGGTCATGGTGTGTTGTCCCTGAACCTCTGCGTCCTGCATTTTTTGGTGGAGAATGCGGGCAGGCCCAATGTCGTTGCACTAAAGGGACTCGAGGTCGGCAATTTGGCTGCTGTGCAGAGGATCAGAGCCAACCCTCGAGGAGAGGAAAAGTCGGTCGAAAGTGTCCTCACTGCCCCGGTGAGAGGAAAAGGTTACTGGAGCTCCAGTCATAGATGTATTGAATCTCGCCCTGATCAAGGTGAGCGTCCGGGAAGGAGATGGGGTCTGAACATGAAAGGGAAGGCATTCAGAAACTCCTCCAACATATCCTCTCTGAGAGAGAGCTAAAGTATGATGCTTCCAATTTGAAGGGACTGTTGCTCTGGGCTTGGGACCATAATCTCATAGCAGGAGCACAAGTTGCTTTTGAGATTTCAACATGGGAAACTGTGGGGTGGATGTTGTGGGACTGTATTGAATCTGGCCGGATTCAGGCAAAAGAGTTGTCTAAATATGCTACTTTGTGGAAAACTATCATTGAGGTATTGCAAGCCTTAAAGGCAGAGAGGAAAGCTGCTGCTGCAGCTTGTGCAGCCATTGCCTCTGAGTCAGAACAGCCTCAGGCATTTCCAGTAACTTCAGTTCAGCAACTGTTTTCTACCACCTTAGATACTCCCTCACTTAGCCCACAACCCCTCAGCTCAGAATCGAGCATTACACCGACTGCCCCTCCAGCTCAGAGAGAGAATGAGGAAGCTGCTGCCTCTTCAGGGGGATTAGTCTGCAGACCAAAGGACAGTTGTACTCAGAGTGAAGAAACTGTTGATAGTAGTAACTTAGAAACTAAACATGCTGTAAGTGAAAAGGATAAGGAACGAGATGTTATTATGAATAGTGCTTCTATCGAAGAGGATTTAAAATCTTTAGTGGACAATTTGCAAAAATTGGTAATTCAACAAAGGATGCAATTGTCCCCAAAAGAGAATATTCCTTTGAGAAAATGGACTTGCCAATGATAGTGGGTTCAGACAGACAACCAGGAAAGCAGTTACCACCCTCTCAGTTTATCTCTGAGCCAGCGTTTGAGCCAGTTAAACAAAATCCTCCCTTACAATTCCACGGCATACTGTGCCAATTGGACATGGTCTGTATCCCTAAAACAAAAATCAGCAAAGATGTTACCTCCTGGAGTTTTTCTCATTTGTGGAGATAGAGCTTGGCCTGCAATTCCTCAGAAAGCATTAGGTGGACCCTGCTATTTTGGGAAATTGGCACTGTTTGCCCCTAGCATTCAACAGATGCTTGACATCAGGCATAAATTCCAACGTCCAAAACGTAGTGTGCATCTATTAGGCTCAGACTGTAAGGATAATGTAGAATTGTGGAATAGGCCTTCGGTTATACTGGCATCACTTTTTACACCAGGAGTAGCTTCATCACAGGCCCTTACACAATTAAAACAATTGGCTTGTTGGACAGGAAAACAAATTAACATTACATCTGAGGTACTGAATGAGCTTACCACTGGTGTAGGTAGCATACGCCACACTGTGCTACAGGATAGGGCTGCTATAGACTTTCTGTTGCTGGCACAAGGACATGGGTGTGAAGATTTTGAAGGGATGTGTTGCATCAATCTCTCTGACCACTCTGAATCTATTGACAAGAAACTGTCATTGCTTAAGGAGAATATGAAAAAGCTCACAGTTGTTGGGAATTCTTTTGATGAGTGGCTTAAATCCTGGGGAATAATAGGCTGGCTCAAGGACATAGGAGGCTTTGGTATTGTCACGATCCATCCTTACGAACGGGTTTCATGATGGTTCGTGGATTGATCTCAGGGTGCAAAAAACCAACATGGTACAAGGAGGTTTGCAGTAATAATCAAAACAAATGCACTTTTGTTGAATGACCACAGCAAAACGCAATAGAGAGGTTAAGGGAGACAAAAAAATAGAGAAAGAGAGAGAAAAGAGAAAGAGAAAGAGGGGGATATAGCTACCAAACGTAGAGACAAAGTCCTTTGTCCAGTCCAGTCGAGGATCCACCTGTTACGTCAGGGGGGTCTCAAAATCCCTAGCTAACTCAGAGGTTTTTATTGTGATAACTCTATTGGAAATTGTGTGGGAGGAAACAGATACAGTAGGGAATAGATGTAACAGGGAGTCCATGTTCTCAGCAGTAAACGAGAGCCATTGTTTTCCTGGTCCAGTGGTCACAACCTGCAGGCAAACATCTCGGTTTGGTCAGCTTGCCTCCCCCATACACCTCCCCCGGGTTGGGGGTTTCAGTCCCAGTCCTTGGAAGGAGCAGAGGGGCCTTTTTACATGGGGGTTTCATGTCTCAGTCCTTGATGGAGAGGCTTCTTCCATCTCAGTCTGTCTGTCATGGTGGTTGTAAAACAGGTGAGGGTCTTCTGTGGGAGACCCTCTGAAACTCAGGAGAAGTCAGCCAGGCCGAGAGGTGGGACAGCTTCCAAGGCTATTGTTGCAAAAAGGGCACGGTGCCCCCTTCTTAGCATACAGCAAACAACACCTGTGAAAACAATAACTTAGCAATGCTCTCAGATCTCAGGGCCTTGTTGGCATGTGACTTTCTCCTTGAGAGCCAGAGATTCTAGACAGGGAGGGTCTTCTCTTCAGTGGTCCCCAAATGACGATTGTGAGGCAGATGAGGGAAAATTTGGACAGACTCTCACAGCTGCCTATTTGGGCAGTTTTCTTTATCTCTTGAAGGAGTCCAAGCCACCTTAGAGGTGATTGGTACAGAAGCACAACTCCTCCTGGCACCCCAACTACCAGTGCTTGGGTGGATGTTCAAAGGCAAGGTTCCTTCTACTCACCATGCCACCAGTGCCACATGGAGCAAGTGGATTGCTCTTATAACTCAGAGTGCCTGTATAGGTAAACTGAATTGCCCTGGGATTCTGGAGGCAATTACAAATTGGCCCAAAGGTGAGAATTTTGGTGTCGCAGATGAAGAACAAGAACCAGTGACACGGGCTGAAGAGGCTCCTCCATATAACCAACTGCCCCCAGAGGAAACACGCTACGCTCTTTTCACTGACGGTTCCTGTCGCATTGTAGGGATGAACTGGAAGTGGAAAGCAGCCGTATGGAGCCCCACAGGACAGGTCGCAGAGACCACTGAAGGAGAAGGTGGATCAAGCCAACTTGCTGAACTCAAAGCCGTTCAACTGGCCCTGAACATTGCAGAGAGAGAGAAGTGGCCAAAGCTCTACCTCTACACTGATTCATGGATGGTAGCCAATGCTCTGTGGGGATGGCTGGAGAGGTGGAAAGAGGCTAACTGGCAGCGTAGAGGAAAACCAATTTGGACTGCTGAAGAGTGGAAAGACATTGCTACCAGGGTAGGGAGGCTACCTGTGAAAGTCTGCCATGTAGATGCCCACGTCCCCAAGAGTAGAGCCAATGAGAAACACCAAAACAATGATCAGTTAGATCAGGCTGCAAAGATAGGGGTGTCAAAGATAGACCTAGATTGGGAACACAAGGGAGAGTTATTCCTAGCTTGATGGGCCACCACTCAGGCCATCAGGGCAGGGATGCCACCTATAAGTGGGCACGAGACCGAGGGGTGGATCTAACCATGGACAGTATTTCTCAGGTTATCCATGACTGTGAGACGTGTGCTGCCATCAAGCAGGCCAAGCGAGTGAAGCCCCTGTGGTACGGTGGGCGGTGGTCCAAGTACAAGTATGGGGAGGCCTGGCAGATTGACTCCATCACCCTGCCCCAGACACGCCAGGGCAAGCGCTACGTGCTGACCATGGTGGAAGCCACCACGGGATGGTTGGACACCTACCCTGTGCCTCACACCACTGCCTGTAACACCATCCTGGGCCTTGAAGAGCAGGTCCTTTGGAGGCATGGTCCCCCTGAGAGGATTCAGTCAGACAACGGGGCCCATTTCAAGAACAGCCTTATCAACACCTGGGCCAGGGAACATGGTATTGAATGGATATATCATATCCCCTACCATGCACGAGCTGCTGGGAAAGTTGAACAGTGCAATGGACTACTTAAAACTACTATGAAGGCACTTGGGGGGGGACTTTTAGAAACTGGGAAGTGAAGTTAGCAAAAGCCACCTGGATGGTCAACACCCAAGGGTCCCTCAATTGAGATGGTCCTGCCCAGTCTGAACCCCTGCACACAGTGGATGGAGACAAAGTCCCTGTGGTACACATGAAAGGTGTTTTAGGAAAGACTGTTTGGATTAATCCCACTGCAGGCAGGGGCGAACCCATCCGTGGAACTGTTTTTGCTCAAGGACCTGGTTACACATGGTGGGTAATGCAGAAAGATAGAGAAAGCCGTTGTGAACCACAGGGAAACCTAGTCTTAAGTGAGAACTGTGTGTAAGGTTTCATTGTGATGCAGATGGAAATAGGATAAGGGGTGGATAATGTCCTGGATTGCAAGGCAATGTGTGTGTTCTATTTGCCATCTGTTAGAGGTGGGGCACTTATCTTCTGTGAATTGAGCAGTTTTCTTTATCTCTTCCACAAACCAGCCCTCCCTCTGGGAAGACATCTGCCATTAATAGTCCATTGAGTGTCACTGCAGGACTGATCAAATTACATCATCCCATTGTGAGATGCTCCACCCAGAGGGAGGAGCCAAACATTCCTAACTGGATATGATCTGAGATTTTGGGACACTAGAACAGCCTTTTCCACTGGATTCCCAGAGGAAGACCAGGCCTATCTACACCACCACTGGATCTTCAGAGGAAGACTACACCCTTCTACAGGATCACTGCTCCAACAGAACCACATCTGCCACTCCAGGAGGACTGCAGCCACCATTTCAATTGGACTGCTACCAACACCCTGACCAACAGGGTGTCAGGTCATATTCTGACTCTGTCAGTGCTGTTTTGTATTACTGCATTGTTTATTTGTTTAATTTTCTTCCCTAATAAAGAACTTTTATTCCTGCTCCCAAATCTTTGCCTGAGAGCTCCCCTTAATTTCAGAATAATAACAATTTGGAGGAGGGGGCTTACATTTTCCATTTTAAGGGAGGCTCCTGCCTTTCTTAGCAGACACCTGTCTTTCCAAACCAAGACACTGGTCCCTAAGGGATAATCAACATCAAATGAGGTAGAATTTCTCAAAAGGTAACTACACCAAGCCTGATCAAAAAAATTCCACCAGAGCACGAGGTGGCCTCACGCTATGACACAACTGTTCAAGCCGACAATGCCTACAATTGATGAAGGTCAAGAAAGGCAAACACCCATTATAGACCACATGGCACCAAACTCCAGCACCTCATCTCCCAGTAGCCAACAATCTTGTCACCAGGGGCAAAACTGGAGTTGGTGAGTGCAGAATCTGTTGTTTTAACCAAGTATTTTACAAAATCGACAGGACAGCTGGGGCCCAAAGACTGGCTCCATGAACTATTAATCTTAGGAAACTGCCAGTCAAGGACTGAAGGATTTTTTGTATTGCCATCAGTACTATCAGTGACCTCACAATAAGAAATTACAGTGCTGGCCCTGTCTCCTGACCCACCTTGTTTTATAGCCCAAGGACTAACAGTTGCCCAAGCCATAATACTCCCCAAACATGATGCCAATGACACTTCACTAGGGATGTGGACCCAGATGATAAATCAGGATCAACCAAAAATCACCTGCACTCTGGAACTTAACAATGGAAAGATTGTTTTGACAGGGCTTGTGGACATGGGAGCAGATGTGACAGGTATCTCACATTCCAAGTGGGCTCCTAACTGGGCATTCACAGCTACTGCAGGAATATTGTCCGAGATTGGAGGTGACAGTGACAGTCTCCAAAGTGCAGAACTCATTAACATCAAAGGACCTGAAGACCAAATTGCCACAATGAGACCATTTGTGATAAAGGACCTTGGTGTATCCTGGCTAAGAACATCAAGCCCTACCTGCAGCTACTGAGTGTGGATTCTTCAATGGAACCCCCAAGTCTACCCTGAGACAAAACCCACCAGACTGTGACTCTAGAACCTGGACAAGACAATTCTTTTGAAGATGACACATAAGAAGCTTCTACTCACATTCCTCAGCCTGTTTGCAACCATGCTTCTCGTGAGTAGATGGGTAGCCCTCAAAAACACAAAGCACAAGGTATGGATAACTCTAGCAAAAGCCATGGAACAAGACACCCTGTGCCTGTCTGTCGCCAGCCCTGACGACCCCTTCTCCACCTGCCCAGTGGGGTTGCCTACAGATGTCTGGCCAATAGCTGAGGATGCCATCTGCAGTATGCGAGGTGACAATCCTGATGGTGAATGGAAGTGCAACCCTGTCAATGCTTGGGACTACTGGACCCAGAAGCTCCTGCATGCAGCACTTGAACTCATGCGGTAGAAATTCTCAGCTCTGTAAAAATGGACTTTTGTGTAAGGTTTTATTACCATCTGAGATGGGAAGATGGTGAAAGACACAAAATTACAAGAAAAAAAGAAACTATCAGGAGAGTGGTATCCCCATACCATCCCACTTACAAAAACCAAAGCCAATGGTGTCATTACACTTCTTCTGTAATTTCTTGGTCCAGTAGCTGCCCACTCCACTTGCTGCAAGGTGTGTTTCTTATTTGCAGGGTAGGAGCATAGCCTGGTGTTCTTTCACACATCAAAGGTGGACCTTGTAGCTTGGGGAGGCTTTCCTTGCTGGCACCCAACATAAAAACTATTCATGGCCAGAGAAAGAGAGCAAAAAGATCTACACAATACCTTGAATCTGATTGCTAAGATAATGTCACCTATTGGAGCCAAAACAAGAGAATAACAGCCTCCATCTTACTTCCTTGGGTGGCTGCAGCTAAAGCTTTAGGACAATTAGACCATCTTGGGTGCCTGTAAAGGAAGCAAACCAATGCTACCTCCCTCACATTGAGTGGCCTGCTCTCAGACACAGAGACCATCAGACATGCCACCTTGCAGAACAGCGATAGAGTTTTTACTCTGGGCACATGGGCATGGCTGTGTAGACTCTGAGGGCATGTGTTGCATGAACCTCTCCAGCCACAGCGAGTCAATCCACAAGAGCATTCAGGTACTGAAGGAAGGGTTCAGGAAGCTTCAAGTGGAAAACAAAGACTGGTTCAATAAACTCTTCCAATCCAAGGGACTAAAGGGTTGGATGATGTCTAGATAAAAGAGGACTATTAATTCTCTTAGTGGTTGTTGTTGCATTGTTAATTGTCCCATGTTTGTTTGGATGCTTTTAGAAAGTTTTACAAAATTCTTTCAGTTCCATCTTTGTTGTAAAACAGAAAGGGGGAAGATACCCAACACAGGCTCCTCATGGACTCCTTGGAGGAGAGAATTGGAGGCCAGGATGGCACAAAAACCTCTTAGAGACTCAGTGTGGGAAGGAAAATCCTTAAAAGTACCTAAAAGTATTCTTAAATCCATAAAGTACCTTAAAAACCTTGAGTATCTCAAGGCATTAATGAGCTCCACTGAGTGTCAGTACAAAGCTCTCAAGGGACTTGTTAAAGCAGATAATTGGGGCCATGATTGCACAAACCTCTCACAGAGTCTGTATCAAAAGGGAAACACAAGTACCTTAAAATAACTGAAGTACCCTGAAGTATTAATGAGCCCCACTGAGTGTTGTTACTGACAAAGCCTCTCCAGGGACTAATTACAGCAGATAATTGGAGGCCATGATTGCACAAACCTCTCAGAGACTCCAAGGCAAAAGCCAAAGCCAAAGTCCTTTGAAAAACCTGCAGTCCCTGCAGGGAGCATTCAGGAGCCCCCAGGGCCATTGCTGAGCAAGGCTCCCCAGGGACTCCTTGCAGCAGATCCTTGAGGCCACTGGGATGTGGGCTAGGGGGGGATGCTGAGGGCAGGACAAGGGGCTGACAGTGCCCAGCCTGGCTGGGGCTGTGCCAGGAGGCCCCAGGGCCTCAGGACAAGGTGTCTCCTCCCAGCCCTTGGTGGCACAGACCCTGCTGTGGCCCAGGGCACCAAGACTTGGCTTCTCTTTGTCCCCACCTGTCATCACTGCCTGCAGTTCTCTGCTCTGCCTGGGGCCTGGGGACACTTTCTCAGTCGTGTCCCTCAGTGGGACCCATTAAAAGTCCAAGAAACTTTGGAGTTGGATTGTGCCTTGGAGTTCTGGAGAGGTTTCTTCAGCTCCCTCTCAGGGACTGATGTTCAGGGCCTGAGCACAAAGCCCCAGAGGCTCATTAAAGTCCTTGTGCTGTGTCTGTGCTGCTGAGCTGGGCTGGGCTCCTGGCACACAGGCAGCTCCTGGTAAGCAAGAAGAGCTTCAAAAGCACATTTCTCTTGATGAGCAGCTCTTCTGCCAGCCCAGCAGGGCTGGGGCACTGCCTGCAGCCAGCCCGGGCACAGCACAGAGGCACAGAGAGCTTCAATCAGTCAGGGCTGGGAAGGTGCTGAGAAGTGCCTGGGGCACAATCACTGCCAGCCCTTGGCACAGGAACCTCTGGCTGCAGGACAATGCAGCTGCAGCTCCTGGAGCCATCTCCTACAGCTGGAACATGCCAATGCCTGCAGAGCCTGTGAGTACAACTCTGAGTATTTCTGGGGCAGGGGAGATAAAATGCTTAAAAAACTCTGACATGCTGAGGGGTTCTGATCAGTCATACAATATTTCCAAGTCAAGGATTTGAAAAAATTAGGAAATTTTAAAAGATTTTATAATCTGTTTTATACTACTGGAGAATGGCAGGGAGAGGGGGACAAATAATAAATGTTGATTATTAATTATTAGTTATGAATTCTGGAAAGTTTCTGAGGCATCCAAAATGTTTCTTTTAGTGCTCAATTGGTTCACAGGAGGTCACTAATGTGCTTTCAGCATCTCCACTGCCCATGGACAGCACCAGCATCACCTTTGCTGCAGCCATCAGGCTCAGGCTGAGCTGTCCTTTCTCCAAGCTGCAAACAGAACCTGCCCCCAGCCAGTGCCCTGCAAACAGGCAGGGTTCTGTCAGGCCAAGGAGAGTGCACAGAGATTTGGGGTCTGTGAGGGCTGGCACAGAGAGATCAGGCACAGGGAAGCACCTGCAGGAGGAAAATCTCCACGAAGCAGAGAGAAGATCAGGCAATGAGGGAAAACAAAACCCAGCAATGCTGTGGCAGGGAGAGTTTAGAGATGCCCACAGGATCCCCTGCAGTGCAGCCCCTCCCTCTGAACAAGCCCCCTCCCTCCTGTGCCCCAGCCAAGCCTCTGCCCTCAGGGCCGGGGCTCCAAGGCGTGCAGCCCCTCCTGTGCAGGCAGAGCTGCAGCAGAGCCGTGGGGCAGCTCTGCAGCCCCGGGCCCAGTTCCCTCTGCAGAGCACAGGGCTGGGAGCAGCTGCCCGGCCCTGGGGGCTCTGGCAGGGGGCACAGCTGGCTCAGGGTGACGCTGTCCCCAGTGCCCTGGCTCTGGGCAATGCTGTCAGTGCAGCCAGGGAAGGAGCTGCATCTCCCTCAATCCAATGCCATCATAAGGACACTTGGAAGTGTCCCTGAGGTTTCAGTCCAAGCTGGGAGCTTTAATCCAGGGTGGAAACCTGTCCTAGAGCATCTCTAAGTTATGAGATTGATGGGGAAAGGCAGAGGTATTCTGACACTGAAAATGTTGCTGGGTTGGTGAAATGAGCAACATGAGTCCTTGGCTATAACTGTGGAGCTGGACTGTGGTGGATCCATCGCCTCTCAGCAGTACCTGGTGGTATTTTTGGGAAAAACAAAGGAAGTTGATCACTCTCCACCTGCTAAATATTAAAGTCCTGTAAAATTCAGAACAGGTCAGAATGACAGACCACCTCCCATGAGTCTCCATTCATCACTTTGCCAAATAGAACTCGCTCTGTTCCCCCTGGGAGCAGCAGAAATGCTGAGGGTTTCTGATATCCAAGAATACCAGGAGAGAAATGGGGGGAGATTTAAAAGAAAACCACAGAACTCTTGAAGAAAAAAGGATGGCTGTGTGTGTTACAGGGGACAGTGTATGGGAAATGGCTTTGACTGGGGTTATAGAAATCTCCTCTAACCCTTCCCTGTCCATTACCCATGATCAGGTCCCCATATGCAGCCCCAGCGAATGTCCAACAGCAGCTCCATCAGGCACTTCCTCCTGCTGGCATTGGCAGACACGCGGCAGCTGCAGCTCCTGCACTTCTGCCTCTTGCTGGGCATCTCCCTGGCTGCCCTCCTGGGCAACGGCCTCATCATCAGCGCCGTAGCCTGCGGCCACCACCTGCACACGCCCATGTTCTTCTTCCTGCTCAACCTGGCCCTCAGCGACCTGGGCTCCATCTGCACCACTGTCCCCAAAGCCATGCACAATTCCCTCTGGGACACCAGGGACATCTCCTACACAGGATGTGCTGCTCAGCTGTTTTTCTTTATGTTCTTCATCTCAGCAGAGCTTTCTCTCCTGACCATCATGTGCTACGACCGCTACGTGTCCATCTGCAAACCCCTGCACTACGGGACCCTCCTGGGCAGCAGAGCTTGTGCCCACATGGCAGCAGCTGCCTGGGCCAGTGCCTTTCTCTTTTCACTGCTGCACACAGCCAATACATTTTCCCTGCCCCTGTGCCATGGCAATGCCCTGGGCCAGTTCTTCTGTGAAATCCCACAGATCCTCAAGCTCTCCTGTTTCAAATCCTTCCTCAGGGAACTCGGGTTTATGGCTGTTAGTGTGTGTTTAGCACTTGGTTGTTTTGTGTTCATTGTTTTCTCCTATGTGCAGATCTTCAGGGCTGTGCTGAGGATCCCCTCTGAGCAGGGACGGCACAAAGCCTTTTCCACCTGCCTCCCTCACCTGACCGTGGTCTCTCTGTTCCTCAGCACTGCCATATTTACCTACCTGAAGCCCCCCTCCATCTCCACTCCATCCCTGGATCTGGCCCTGTCAGTTCTGTACTCGGTGGTTCCTCCAGCCCTGAACCCCCTCATCTACAGCCTGAGGAACCAGGAGCTCAAGGCTTCAGTGTGGAGACTGATGACTGGATGCTTCCGGGAACATTAAACTGCTAGCAAATTTTTTACATATCACTTGCAATAAAATGTATCTTTCACAGTTCTTGTTGGTTTCATTTCTGGGGTTATTTCTATTTGTTTTGCTTTGTAAATAAAACCCACATATAAATTTCATTGTTTGTGCCATTTCTCATTGTGTTTCTCTCCACCTTCCCTGTGGCCACAGACTGTGTCAATGAGGGGCTGTGCTCTCAATGGCTTTAAATGAAGGAAAGGACATCTCTCAGCAGAGTTTTCTGCAGAGATGCCCTTTTGTTGCCTTCTCCTGAGCTGCAGCAGCAATGTCTGTGTGCAGAGCTGGAGGCAGATCAGTGCTGGCCCAGCAGCTGTGCCCAGCAGCAGCAGCAGCAGCAGCACTTGGTGTTGCCAGTGCTGCTGCCGTGGCCCTGCCCCGCTGCCCTGGTGGCCCTGCTGTTGCTGCAGGGCCTGAGTGCTCTCGGGGCCGGGCACAGCCCTGGGGGTGGCACTGCCGGGGCTGCAGCAGGGACATGTAATATAAATCACCATTGGTATTTCTTTTGGGTTTGGTTGTGGGTTTGTTCTTTTTTCCCCTATGTTTCAGTTTTTTAATATTGCCCACAAAGTAAAGCTATTGGTTTTGCCATTTCTCTTTTTGCTTCTCTCCACCTTCCCAGTGGCCACAGATTATGTTTGTGCGGGGCTATGCTCTTGTTGCCTTTAAGGGACCTAAAGGATCTTCCAGCAGTGTTTTTTTCCAGAGATCCCCTTGTGTTCCCTTTGCTGGTGCTGCAGCAGCAATGTCTGTGTGCATATCTGGGGACAGGTCAGTGCTGGCACAGCAGCTCTGCTCCTGCTGGCCACACCATTCCTGATCCAGGCCAGGAGCCATTGGCCTTCTTGCCCACCTGGGCACACTGCTGCCTCATGTCCAGCCTGCTGTCCATCAGTCCCTGCAGGTCTATTTCTACATGGCTGCTCTCCAGCCACTCTGTCCCCAGCCTGTATCACTGGGGCCAAATTGCAGGGCCTGGTGCTTGGATTTGTTAAACCTCAAATTGCAGCGTTCAGCCCCTGGATCCAGCCTGTCCAGGTCCCTATGCCCCTATGCAGAGCCTTTTTGTGCTCCCACAGATGAACACACACCCAGCTTGATGTCATCTGCAAAGATGTCCTTGGTTCCGTGGGGCCCCTCAGTGCCACAACGGCCTCTTGGTTACACCAGGCCCTGCACTGTCACACTGGTCTCCTTGGCTCCATAGCGTCCAAAAATGTGACAATAGATTCCTTGGTTTCATGGAGTTTCACAGTGTCACAATGTTCCCATTGGTGCTGCAGTTTCACAGTGGCACCTTGGTTCCATGTGACCCCAGAGTGTCACAATGGCTCCATGGTCACATGAGGTCCCACATTGTCACAATGGTCTCTGTGGTTTCAAAAGTCCCTTCAGTGTCACAATGGACTCCTTGTTTCCACAAGACCACACAATGTCACAATGCTCTTCCAGATCCCTTGAGGACCCATCGTGTCACAGTTTCCCCTTGATAACACAGGATCCTGCAGTGTCACAATGTCCCCTTGGTTCCATGAGGCCCCACAGTGTCAGAACGGCCCCTTGGTTCCACTGGGCCCTGAAGTCTCCTAATGGCCTCCTGGGTTTTGCAGTGCCAAAATGGTGAAACCCCTTGGTCACACGAGGCCCTGCTGTGTCACAATGGCCTCTGTGGTTCCACGAGGACCCAGAGTGTCACAGGGCACTCCCTGGTTCCATTTGGCCCCACAGCACCACCATGGACGCCTGGTTCTGTGGGGCTGCACGGTGTCACCATGGTCCCCTGAGTTCCACCAGGACCTGCAGGGTCACCATGGCCCCAGAGTGTCCCAATCATCACAGAATGACAGAATCAAATAGGCTGGAAAAGACCTTTGGGATCATCAAGTCCAACCAATGCCCTAATACTGCCTTGTCACCCAGACCATGCTACTGAGTGCCACTGGAGTGGGACAGTGACTCTGCCACCTCCCCCCTGGCCAGCCCATTCCAGCTCCCACTCACTCTTTCTGTCAAGAACTTCTTCCTATTGTCCAGCCTGAGCCTCCCCTGGTGTAGCTTAAGGCTGTGTCTTCTTGTCCTGCCCTCCAGCAGATCCACACTCACACCCAGCTTGGTGCCATCTGCAATTTGTGAATGGGGGACTCGATCCCCTCACCCCAATCATCAGTGAAGATATTAAACAGGACTGGGCCCAGCACAGATCCCTGGGGACAGCACCAGTGCCTGGACACCAGCTGGGTGCAGCACCATCCCCACCACTCTCTGGGCCCAGCCTCCAGCCAGCTCTTCAATCTCCCAGCCAGGAGGGAACCTGCCCAAGCCGTGGGCTGCAGCTTTTCCAGGGAATGCTGTCAGAGACAGTGTCAAAGGCTTTGCTGAAGTCCAGGCACACAACATCCACAGCCTTTCCCACATCCACAGGTGGGTCACCTGGTCATAAAAGGAGACCAGGTTGGCCAGGCTTGCCACCCCTAAATCCACGCTGGCTGGCTCTGACCCCTGGACCATCCTGTGAGTGCCCTGTGATGGCACTCAAGGTGATCTGTTCCATAACCTTGCCGGGCACCCAGGTCAGGCTGACAGGCCTGGAGTTCCCCAGATCCTCCTGCCAGCCCTTCTTGGGGATGGGCTCACACTGGCACCTCCAGTGCTCTGGGCCCTCCCTGGGGAGCCAGGACTGATGGTAAATGATGGAGAGCAGCTTGGGGAGCTCATCCACCAGCTCCCTCATCCTCCTAGGATGGATCCCATCTGATCCCATTCACCTGTGAGTATCTGAGTGGCTCAGCAGGTCACCAGCTGGTTCCTCCTGGATTCCAGGGGCTGTTCTGCTCCCTGTGCCCATCTACCAGCTCAGGAGAACACTTGTCCTGAGGACAGCCTGTCCTAATATTGAAAATTGACACAAAGAAGGTATTAAGTAGCTCAGCCATTTCCTTAACTTTAGTTACTGTATTCTCCACTGCATCCAATAAAGAGTAGAGGTTCTCCTTCTCCCTCCTTTTGCTATACATTTTTTTATACAAACTTTTTTTTTTTTTTTTACAGGATGGGCCAGGTTAAGTTCCGATTAAACTTTTAACTCTCTAATTTTCTTTCTGAAAACCTAAGGACATCCTTAAAAACTTCCTGAGTTACAAGTTCCATTTTCCCCCTGTATTCCCACAAAAGCTCCATGGGCAGCCTTGCCAGATGTTTTCCTCACTAACAAATCTTTTGCCACATTGGGACAGGCTGTTCCTTCCCCCTTAAGATTACTTTCTTTAAATGTGTCCATCTTTTCTGGACCCCTTTGTTTTTAAGGGTTGTTTCCTTTAATAAAATCAGTACCTGATTCAGTACTCCCCAAATCAGTATCCTAAACAGGCCAAAGTCTGCCCTTCCTAATTCCAGTGCAGAAGTTTTGTTGCTGCCGCTCCTTCTTTCACAGGACACTGAAAACTTGATTATTCCATGGTCACTGTGCCCCAGGCAGCCTCCGAGCCCCACATCTGCCACCAGCCCTTCTCTGTTTGTGAACAGCAGCAGACAGAGCTTTCCTTGGCAGTGCGAGTGTTACCAAAAATTTGGTAAAACAGAAAACTCCGTAACCCCAATGTGGCATTAAGAAGCAGCATTCTTTATTCAGCTGGATGCACGGGGGAGAGCTCCTCCCAAAGCCGCGCAGACTGAGTACAGGAAAGTTTCTGTTTATTTTCTTTATTTTGCACACATATTCATTGATTGTCCCTGACTAAAAAAACATATGATAATCATTTCCCAAAAATCATTAACATATTTCCCCTTCCCTTTTCCATGTGTTTCTCTGTCCTGGGAGTCTCTCTGGAGGTCCCTGGTGATCGTGGACCCCAATGTTCCAGTGGGCCTGGCTGAGCTGGCAGGACACTGAGGCTGGTGAACTTCCAGTTCCCCTTCTCACACAATGGGCATTGTGTGCTTTCCATAGGCCTGGGGTTGTGGAGAACAAGCTCCAGGTGTCAGCTCACCTTGCATAGACAGCTGATCATGTGGTAACATGAGGTAACAGAGTGGGCTACTATGAAATCACAGAGTGGGTCATGTGAGGTCATCAGGCAGCTATGTCATCATAGACTGCCTCTGTGACATCACAGAGCCAACTGTGACATCACAGGACAGTGGTATGACATCACAGACTCAAATATGACATCACAGAGTTGACTGTAACATCAGAGACCAGCTGTGTGGTGTTAGAGAATGGGCTGTGACATCCCAGCAGGGCTGTGTCAGGTCACTGGGTTGGTCACTCTGCCCCAGCTCCCCCTCACACTTTCTCCCAACAAGTCCAATGCTGTCCATGCCCAGCAGGGTCCCTGTCCCCCGGGATCCCCCCGGCCCACCTGGAGCCACAGCCTCCACCAAAGGATGTTCCACAGGATCCACCCCAGAGCCTGACATGGGGACAAGGGGCCAGGGCTGTGTGACCAGGACATCAAGGACGGGGATTATCCAGGTCACTGTGGCCTGGTTTGGGTTGCCCAGGGCAGGAAAGATGTCTGGCAGCTGGAGCAGGGTCTGGGAAGGGCCTCCAAGGTGGGGCTGGAGCCCTTGGGCTGTGAGCAGAGGCTGAGGGAGCTGGGCTTGTCCAGCCCACAGCAGGGAAGGCTGAGGGGCTCCTCATCCCAGCCTGGCAGTGCCAGCCAGGAGGGGATGGAGAACACAGAGCCAGGCTCTTCACTGGGGGCCTGGTGGGAGACAAAAGCCAATGGGTGGAAGGGGAAAGAGGGGAGATCAGGCAGGACAGGAGGAGATGGAATGAGTCAGGCTGGTTTCAGCATTTCCTCAACACCAAGAGCAGCTTGACATCCCTTCTCCATCCAACACTGACAGCTTTACAAATCAGGAAATGTTCAGGCTGTTTTTGTCCCTCTCCAGGACGAGCATCCTGATACAAGAACTGAATTGTGTTTATATCTATCAGAGAACCAGGTTTATCTGAAGTTAATTCTTGTATGGAAATCATTTGTGGTTGGTGGACTCATCAGACACTGCTGGGATGTTGTACATAGCTCAGCGAAGAGCGAGATTGTTATTAAATTGTGTCCTGTTCAACTGTGGTCTGTTGGCCATGGAGACAAGCTTTCGACGCCATTAAGTCTCAACAGTTCCTGACCCCCAAAGGACACAAACTGATGAGTTGTGGTTCCCACTCCATTGGAGGCAGCTGGAAGCCCTTCATAGCCAGAACAGAGCTCCCTTATCCCAGAAAGTCCCTGGCAATGCAGGGATGAAGGAAACAGGACAGGCTGTGGGGATCAGGGGCAGGGCAGAGCCAGGGAGAAGAATGACTTTTGCATTGGATGGAGCTGTGCCTTCCCTTGGCTTTGTTGGCTGACAAGAAATGAACATCCCTCTGTGTCTCGGGCAGCTCCTTCTCCAAGGAACGCAGGTGGGAGTTGGAGCCAAGGAGCTGAAAGCTGCAGGTGCAGCCTGGGCTGGAGGGAGCTGAGATTTGCACAAGGCTGCTCTGAGTGCCAGGGCTTGGATGGGGGAAATGGTGGGGTGGGGTAGGGACAGAGTCTGATTGATTTTCAACCATAAAGGGTCTTGATTTTCATATCTATTCCAACTGCATGAAGAGGTACTTGGATTCAGTGTCAATTGCAGAGTGCACATATCAATGAATTATCAGGGAATAAAAACTAAACAGGATCTAAAAAAATCTTTATGCCCTGTCTTTTTACATATAGTGTATTCACTTTAAATAGGTTTCTGAAATCTGAGGAACTAACCACAAAGGACTTGTAAACTGAAATCAAATTATTCCCAAAGGCTTGGCATGTTAAGATGTTCTGAATGTTAATGAGCTCTGGGACACTGAATTCCTGCACTCAAGAGCTGAAGGCTGAACAAGCCTCTGCAGCAGGAAAATTCAGCAGCAGCCTCCAAGGTGCTGAGGATGTCAGCAGCCCCCACTGAGGCCATCCCTGCCCAGAGAGCGTGGGGGAATGGGCAGACAAGGAGAGCGTCCCTGGGGCTGGGGCAGCACAACTCAGAGGCACCAGCGGCTCCAGCTGGGCAATGGAGTGTGGGATGTGGCTGGGAAAGCCCTGCCTGGGCTGGGCCAAGCAGGACACACAAGCCCTGACCCCCATCCCCAAACAACTCTCTCAAGGAGACATTTAAAAGGAATTACAATTGTTTGTGTCCTGTGAGTTTGACTGCCTGGAGAAAAATCAACAAGAGATTCTCAGGAACTTAAAACAACCTAACAGCATTCACTGGGAGCTTTAGAAAATCAGAGAAACTCTGGGAAAACGTTTATTATGACATTGTAGTGGTTTTGGTTTGTTAATTTAAGATTTTTCTAATATTGAGATTTTTTAGTTAATGGATTGATGAGTGTAGTGGTTTATAGTGTCAGTTAATTATGTATGTATTTTGTTGTGAGATAGGATTGCGAGAAAGGTAAAGTAGGCTTAAAATTTTCAAAGGGTATAAAGAAAATTTTTTTTTACAAGTAAATAAAATAAAAAAGGTAGTAAGAAATAAAATAAATTCTTTAAAACACTTTTTTTTCTTTACCACTTTTTTTAACTGGCAATGTAAAGAAACAAAACTTAAAATTTCTAGTTAGCTTACTATTTCTAGAATAGTCTTTTTTTAGTTTACTTTGGGAGAGAAGTTTTTCTTGTTAAGGTTATGGAGTTTTTTCACAAGAGAGGAAAATATTTTTTGTGGTTCCTAATTCTGTCATGGATAGCAGTTGTCTGGGGAACATTGTTATTGTGAAGTTGTTTTCATTGCTGTAACTTTTTTTACAGCTTTTTGATGGGCCATGTCGACTTATGGGGTATTGTTTTAAAGAGTTATTTAAAGGTAAAATTTGTATTATTTTCTTTAAAAATTATTCTTATCTCTGGGAATAGAGATCTTCTTTTGGGGGTACTGGCTTACTTTTTTTCTTTCTGCTTAAACTTTTTATGAAATTACATGTTTTTTTAAATGTGTATATTTTAATATGGAGGATTTGTTTTGATATTATTTCGAATATTCTATTTTTAAAATTGATTTATGTGTAAAAAAAGAAAAAGATTTTTTTCTTTATAGTTTATAATGAGGATTTTAGTTTTAGGTTTAAGGTATTTTTTTCTTTTTATTTGGGATTTAATTTCTTCTTTACTGACTTTGATTTTTTTATGGTTTATTTTTTAAATCTTTGTATTTTGGTTTTTTCCCTTACTTGAGGGAGGATTGAAGTATTGAAAGGATTTATACTTGACCCGCCGGTAACTTGTAGTGGAAGTTGTGGTTGGGTTGTGTTAGGATTGGTTTTATGGTTGGTTTATGAGGTTTCTTGCGTTTAATTTTCATTGTAGGGTTATTTTGTATGGGTTGTAGGTTGTAGGGGTTTTTGGTTTGAGTTGTGTTGGGGAGAGGGGACTTGATGGTAAGATTTTAATAGCTGGGGCTGGCTTTGTTCTGGTTGGGGTTTTGTAGCCTCTTTTGTTTTCCTGTTTGGGAGTTTTTGGGGTTTCGTTTGGTCAGAATGGGTGGGGGGGGCAGCCTGGGGAGGGGGGAAGGGGCTCAGCCCATGGCAGGGTTGCTTGGTTTGGTTTGGTTTGGTTTGGTTTGGTTTGGTTTGGTTTGGTTTGGTTTGGTTGAGATGGGGCCGGGGCTGGGGCCCGCTGCTTCTTTATTGACTGGAAAGGAAAGAGGAGGTTCCTGGGCCTTTTCATTTTTAACATTTGTGTTTCACAGAGGTGTGTTCAGTGTCTCAGTGGTTTAACAGATTGTTGGTTACACGAAACGTTTTGTAATACTTTTTAAAATTCTTCTTATGTCAAACTATGACAGACGTTCAATCAACAATAAACACCTCTCAAAGCATTGACTTGGCCCATTCAACTACACAAACTCTAAACCTGTTCAATTTAATGTTTATCAAAATTTGCAGGAGCACAGCAACAGAAGAAGAAGACACAGAAAGAGAGAAAGACAAAAAAGGTACAGAGAGAAGCAGCACACAGCTGCCAGCTCCTGGATTCCAGTGAAGTTCAGATGGAAATTCCAAGAGGATGCAGGGTCAAGATGTGTACTTGCCTTGTGGTCAGCCTTCAATACCCCTTGGTCTTGCTGGGCCCTTCCCCCAGGTGGGGCTTGGGCTCATTTGGTCCCTCAGGAGCTGGGCTGGGGCTGCAGAGGTGGCTGTGGAGCATTGCCTGTGCTGTGCCAGGGACTGGCAGCCACTGCTGGGCTGGGATAGAGGCTCTGGGGGGATTGGGGTTCAAGGGCAGGGCAGGGCTGGGGTTCCAGGGCGGGGCAGGGCTGGACCTGCCTCTTCCTCCCCCACACACATGAAATGTTTCAAGCCAACAATCTCTTCCAGTCCGTCACAACAGGCAATGTTGGAGGGGAAATCTCCATTCTGGCCATGGACACCTGGACTGGAAGGACAGTTCTGTTATATTTGCCCAATTATCCTCTCATAAAAAAAACCAAACAATATTTGAGATAGCCGAAATTTTAATTGAATAGTTTAGAAAATGTGTAAATAAGGGATAATTTGTTCAAATAATAGCACATAAGCAAAAGATAATCGCGGGGTACGGAGTGCAGGGCTCTGGGACCCTTGCCACCTCACGTACAAGCTTGCCAAGCAAAAATTACCCCCTTATATGCCATGGGTTAATACCATCTCCTCCTATTTTCGGTTCGTCATATTTCTATCTCCACCCTCATCACCACCTTTACCGCGCATGCGCCACCACTCGGTTTGGTGGTCACAGAAGTCTTTTGGGGGTCGTCTGATGAAGATTTCGTAGTCTTCCTCTGTGTCCTTTAATTCACCTTTGGGTTACACATGCGCACCAAGCCAGTATAATGTAAGCCAAAATTAACATATCACTATATCTACATATCAAGGCAATAAATCCCTTATAATTAACATTTTCTGGGACCCAACCAGGTTTTGCTTCCTTTCTGCTCATTTTTAGCAACTGTATCTTCAGCTTCTTTCCTCCTGTCCTTGTGAACATCTGCTGGGGGGAGGGAGGGGTGGAGCCCCTCCTCTCCTTCTCTTCTTTGGCATTACAACTTTTAACTATTTTTATTATTCCCAAATATTAACTACTGTACCAATATTGATTACTGTTTCAATTTTATCAGCACAAATCATACCTATTTATCACAGTTCTTTTCCATAGCAAGTAAAGCATTGAGCTCCAGTGTTTGGAAGGCAGATGAGAAGAGACCCTCAACATGCCATAGTCAGCTGCACAAGGAAAAAGGCCCAGGAGGCCAAAGCAGCCAGACCTGTTCCATGTTCCCTTAGTTTTATGGTGCCCTATAGTGTCACAGTGAAACCTTGGTTCCATGAGGCCTTGCAGTGTCACAATGGCCTCCATGGTTCTCCAGGCCCCACAATGTCATGTGACTCCTCTGTTCCATGAGCCCTACAATGGCACAGTGGACCATTGGACCCTGGGGGTTTGCAGTGTCACAATGGTCTCCTTTAGTTCCACAGTGTCACAATGGATCATTGATGACAGGATGTCCCTCTGTGTTACCCTGGAACTTTGGTTCCATGCAGCCCTGCAGTGTCACAATGAACCCTTGGTTCAATGGGCTTCGGCAATGTCACCATGGCCCCTCAGTTTCAGGCAGCCCTGCAGAGTCACAATGGTCTCCTTTGGTTTCCCAGTGTCACAATGGTTCACTGATGACACAAGGCCCTGCAATGTCAAAATGGACCTTTGGTTCCATTCAGCCCTGCAGCGTCACAAAGGCCTCTTGGTTTCATGAGGCCCCACAGTATGACAATGGTCCTCTGGTTCTGTGGAGACCTCCAGGGTCACAATGGTCTCACTTTTTCCATGAGGCCTCACAGCGTCACAATGCTTTGCTTATTCCATGAGTCCCCTCAGTATCACAATGGTCTCTTGGTTTCTTGAAGCTGTGAAGTGTCCTAATGGTGTCTCCATTGTTTCATGAGGCCTTGCAATGTCACAATGGACCTTGGCACCATTGTCAGACCATGGGGTCCCACTGTGCCATAATGATGCCTTGGTTCCATGACACCCCAAAATGTCACAATGGTGTCCACAGCTCTATGAGGCCTTGCAGCGTCACAATGGTCCCTTGGTCTCACAGGGCCCCACAGTGTCACAATGGTCCCTTGGTCTCACAGGGCCCCACAGTGTCACAATGGTCCCTTGCTTCCATGGGCCCTGTGCTGCTGCATTCCCCCCTCCCCTTCTCAGCCCGCCCTGCCAGCTGAGAAATGCTCCTTGGGGCTCGGCCTTGGCCAACAGCCCCTGGGCTCAGCTCCTCTGCAGCTCATCACAAACACTGTCTGCTCCAGCCACTGCTGCTGCCCAACCAGCTCCTGCTTTCTGCGGGAGCAGCCCTAGGAACTGCTTTTGTTCCCTCCGTGGCACAACATCCCTGTTCTCACACTGCCAAAGAAAGCTGTTGGTGCCCAGTGCGGCCAGGATGAACCATGGCTGGGACTGAAGCCCCTCCCTTGGGGCCCTGCACACAGCGCTCCAAAAGGAGCCCTTGGAGCTCTCCTGAGCCAGCCACTCCCTCTGAGTGGGGCCTCTCCCAGCCGGGAACTCTCCCGTTTGCTGCACTCGGGGATCCCCAACAACGACGGAGCCCGGGCCGATCCCCCCACTCCTCCAGGCTCAACCCTTCACCCGCTGGGGAGATGCCAAAGGATCCCCAGGGAGCATTTCCTGCCCTCAGGGGAATTTCTCACAGGTGCCTTGCACTGACTCTTTGTGTCTGTGTGCACACAGGAGTGCCTGTGCTGGGGAAATGTGGCAGAAATGCTCTTCTCTGAGGGGTTTGAGTGCCTTGGATAGCTCAGTCAGTCAGGCCTGTAAGTGAGATTAGGTCATGAGGTCTAAGATAAGTTAAATACTGCTAAGAGTTGTTCTTTTTGCTAAGTTGTTTTGTTTAATAGAAGTTATTAGCTAAGTTAAATATTTTAAAATGTTAATCCTCTGTTAAATAGAAAGTCATAGGTTTTAAGTTAGATCAAATAGTGTTAAGTGCTGTTTTTTGCTAGATTGTAAAGTTTAAGGTATCAGTTAAGGTTAAAGTATAAGTTAAGTCCTGTTCAGTTTGAGCTCTGTGAGCTTTTAGGCCATATTCCTTTTATCCTTGCCCTCACTGTCCTTGTGTCACACACACACACACACAGGGACAGTTCTCAGTTCATTTCTGGTTTGATTGCCTGGCTTTGTTTTGGTTTTGTTGTTGCTTTGTTTCCTTGCTGTGCCTTAAGTGTCCAGTCAGGAGCAGAGTGACTCTTGCCAAGGAACTTTGTGCTGCTGTCCCTTAATATTCAATCTGGTTTTTGCTGATCCCTTGCTGGGGATTTTTTCAGCGCTCTCAAGGCCTCGTTGGTAACAGGGTGAAGGAGCCCTGGCCCAGGCTCTGGCCCTGGGGGACACGGGGACGCTGCCGGGGGGTCCCTGTCCCCCTGTGCCACCCGCAGGGCCCCGGCCCCCCGTCCCCGTGTCAGGCTCTGGGGTCGATCTCGTGGAACATCCTCTGGGGGAGGCTGCGGGGCCGGGGGCGGGGGGACCCGGGGGGACAGGGGACCCCGCTGTGCACGAGCAGGGTTGGACTGCTCTGGGGGGAGCTGTGAGGGGGGCCGGGGCAGAGTGACCTCCCCAGTGACCTCACACAGTCCCTGTGATGTCCCACAGCCCTGTGATGTCACACGGTCCTCTCTGTGATGTCATACAACAACTTGTGATGTCACATAGTCACCCTGTAAGGTCTTGCAGCCTCCTGTAGATACACACAGCCCCTTGTGATGTCACAGCCCATGGTATGATGTCACAATTAATTAAAACATTAATGTTGTGAGGCAACACAGCGATTCTGTGATGTCACAGCCTTGTCTCTGATGTCACAGTCTCTCTGTGATGTCACACAGATAGCCTGTGCTGCAGAATCTGTTCTATGGTGTCCAACCTATGATATCACAGTGTCATTTCTGTGATATTACAGGAAACTCTGTGATGACATGCAGCTACTCTGTGATGTCACAGCCTGCTCTGTGATGTCACAAAGCCCTTTCATCATATCTCAGGGCCAGTGCTGGGTTATTACTCTGTGTTATCATACTGCTGCACTGTGGAGTCAGAGAAGATTTCATAATGTCGCAAAGTCACACTGTGACATCACAGTCTGTTCTATCATGTCACAGCCAGCTCTGTGATGTTACTCAGTCACCCAGTGATGTCAAAACCCACTCTCTGATGTCACAGAGCCATCTTCTATGATGGCATCACCTCCTACTCTGTGACATCACACCCTACTCTATGATGTCACAGCCAACTCTGTGATGTCACAAAGCCATCTCTGTGATGTCATACAGCCATGCCAGGATGTCACAGCCTGCTCTGTGATGTCACAGAATCCTCTCTATGATGTTGTAGCTGCTCAATGGCCTCTCACAACAAACTCTGTGATGTCATAGCCCAATCTGTGACCTCACACAGCCCACTCTGTGCTGTCACACAGCCCCTTGCTGACATCACAGCTGCTCTGGGCCTCTCTGACACAGCCACAGAGGTGCTGCTGTGACACAGCCCCCTCTGGGCCATGCCACAGCCCCTGGCAGTGCTGAGCCCCTGTGAGCTCTGTCTGTGCCCTGCTGGTGTCCCTGAGGGGCCCTGGCAGTGCCCCAGCCCTGCTGGGCTGTGCACAGGAGCTGCTCCTGGCCAGAGCTGTCTCTCTGCAGCGCTGCCCTTGCCAGGAGCTGCCTCTGGGCCAGGAGCCCAGCCCAGCTCAGCAGCACAGACACAGCACAGGGACTGTAATGACCCTCTGGGGCTTTGGTGCTCTTTGTGTCTGCCATGGCCAAAGTGCTGCCCAAGTTGGCTCTGGCAGGGCTGTCTTGCAGCTGCTGCCCATCCCTGTGCCCTGTGCAGCCCAGGCTGTCCCATGGTGTCCCTGCCCTGCGCCTCTGTCCCTGCAGGCTGTCAGCATCCCCCGGCTGCCCCACCTGGCTGGGCCCTTCCTTTGCTGACAGCTCTGCCTCCTGCCTGCCTCTGCATGCCCACACAGAGCCTTGGGCTGCTCCAGGCTCATGCTGGGGGATGTGCTGTACCACAGCCCTGCCCTGGCAGGGAAATTTCATTTCTCCTCATGTCCAGTCTGGGCCTTCCTGGCACCACTCAGCATTATTCTTTCTTTCCGACTCTTTTCTACCATGTCAAAAGGATCCACCATCTCTGAAACCACCCTTCAATTCCAGGGCTCTCCTCTGCTGTCCTCAGTCCCCACTCCACTGAACCCAGAGCTCCTGTGTCCCCACAGAGTGGTCAAGTGCCTGAGGCAAGAGCACCTGGACAAGAGGGACAGATCTTTTCTATAGGAAGGAAACCACAGAACCCCAGGGTTTGAAGGCAGATGAGAAGCAGTCACCAGAGGCCAAGGCAAGCCAGACCTGTCTGTCCTTGCAGCTTTTGTCTGAAAGTAACCCTTGGATATTTGTGGAGTTTTGGGGGTGGAATTCCCTTTCATCTATGGGTTCCTGGACTGGAATGACAGTTCTCCATGAGAAGGAAAGGTCACAGCCCCAGTGTTTCAAAGGCTGATTAGAGGCAACCCCCAGGAGGCCAAGGCCAGCCAGAGCTGTGGTAAGGGAAGAATCCTTGGACAGACGGAATTTGGGAGGCCAAACCCCACTTTTGTCGACAGGCATCTGGAAAAAAAGGACAGTTCTTTTCTATAGGAAGGAAAGTACAGAGCCCCAGTGTTTCAAAGGCAGATGAGAGCTGGCCCTCAGGAAACCAAGAGAACCTGGACAGGCCTGGCAGCTTTTGTCTGGGAGATATCCTTGGATATAAGGAATTTTGGAGGCTGATTCTCAATTTTGGCCATGGATGCCTGGACTTGAAAGATGGTTTTTCCATGGGAAAGAAAAGCACAGGCCACCAGTCTTTTAAAAGCAAATGAGAGGTGCCCTCAAGAGGCCAAGGCCAGCAAAGAGTGGGTTGTGTGAGGCCACAGGTTGGGCTGTGACATCTCAGAGTTTGTTGTGTGAGGCCACTGAGCCACTACAGTATCATAGAGAGGATTCTGTGACATCACAAAGCAGACTGTGACATCATGGCATAATTGGATGATATCACAGAGCAGGCTGTGAGGTCAAACTGTGTGCCGTTGACATTACAGAGTAGCAGTGTGACATCACAGAGAGGGTTTTGTGACATCAGTGAGGGGGTTGTGGCATCACACAGCTGTCCGTGACATCATAAAGTAGGGTGTGAGGCCATAGAGCAGACCCTGCCATCATAGAGGGTGGAATTGTGAAATCAGAGAGGGAGTTGTGACATCACTGGCTGGCTGTAAAGTCATACAGCAGACTGTGACATCAAAAAACAGACAGTGACATCACAGAACAGACTGGAACATCACATGATGACTTTGTGATATCACAGTGTCTTCTGTGACATCACAGAGCAGATGTATGACATCACACGTTGACATCAAAAGGGGGCTGTGTGACATGCTAGGGGGCTGTGTGACATTACATGAGGTTGTAGGACATCACAGTAGGCTGTGTGACACGACAGGAAGTCTTTGTGATGTCACCAGATGTTGTATGATGCCACAGAGGGTGTGACATCATAGGAAGATTGTGTGACATCAGGGCGTTGTTTTAAATCACAGAGGGGGCTGTGTGACATCACAAGGGCAGTGTGACATCAAAAAAGGTTGTGTGACATCACAGGAGGCTGTGTGACATCATAGAGGTCGTATGAAGTCACTGGGGAGGTCACTCTGCCCCGGCCCCCCTCACAGCTCCCCCCAGAGCAGTCCAACCCTGCTCGTGCACAGTGGGGTCCCCTGTCCCCCCGGGTCCCCCGGCCCCCGGCCCCGCAGCCTCCCCCAGAGGATGTTCCACGAGATCAACCCCAGAGCCTGACACGGGGACGGGGGGCCGGGGCCCTGCGGGTGGCACAGGGGGACAGGGACCCCCCGGCAGCGTCCTCGTGTCCCCCAGGGCCAGAGCCTGGGCCAGGGCTCCTTCACCCTGTTACCAACGAGGCCTTGAGAGCGCTGAAAAAATCCCCAGCAAGGGAGCAGCAAAAACCAGATTGAATATTAAGGGACAGCAGCACAAAGTTCCTTGGCAAGAGTCACTGTGCTCCTGACTGGACACTTCAGGCACACCAAGGAAACAAAGCAACAACAAAACCAAACCAAATCCAGGCAATCAAACCAGAAATGAACCAAGAACTTTCCCTGTGTGTGTGTGACACAAGAACAATGAGGGCAAGAATAAAAGGAATATGGCCCAACAGTTTACAGAGGTCAAACCTAACAGGAGTTAACTTACACCCTAACTGATACCTTAAACTTTACAATCTAGGAAAAAACAGCACTTAACACTATTGAACCTAACTTATAACCTATAACTTTCAATTTAAGAGAGGATTAACATTTAAAAATATTTAACTTAGCTAATAACTTATATTACACATAACAACTTAGCAAAAAGAACAACTCTTAGCAGCATTTAACTTCGCTTAGACCTCTTGACCTAACCTCACTTACAGGCCTGACTGACCCAGCTATCCAAGGCACTCAAACCCCTCAGGGAGCTGCATTTCTGCCACATTTCCCCAGCACAGGCACTCCTGTGTGCACACAGACACACAGAGTCAGTGCAAGGCACCTGGGAGAAATTCCCCTGAGGGCAGGGAATGCTCCCTGTGGATCCTTTGGCATCTCCCCAGCGGGTGAAGGGTTGAGCCTGGAGGAGTGGGGGGATCGGCCCGGGCTCCGTCGTTGTTGGGGATCCCCGAGTGCAGCAAACGGGAGAGTTCCCGGCTGGGAGAGGCCCCACTCAGAGGGAGTGGCTGGCCCAGGAGAGCTCCAAGGGCTCCTTTTGGAGCGCTGTTTTCAGGGCCCCAAGAGAGGGGCTTCAGTCCCAGCCATGGTTCATCCTGGCCGCACTGGGCACCAACAGCTTTCTTTGGCACTGTGAGAACAGGGATGTTGTGCCACGGAGGGAACAAAAGCAGTTCCTAGGGCTGCTCCTGCAGAAAGCAGGAGCTGGTTGGGCAGCAGCAGTGGCTGGAGCAGACAGTGTTTGTGATGAGCTGCAGAGGAGCTGAGCCCAGGGGCTGTTGGCCAAGGCCCAGCCCAAGGAGCATTTCTCAGCTGGCAGGGCGGGCTGAGAAGGGGAGGGGGGAATGCAGCAGCACAGGGCCCATGGAACCAAGGGACCACTGTGACACTCTGGGGCCCTGTGAGACCAAGGGACCATTGTGACACTGTGGGGCCTCATGGAATCATGGAGAGCACTGTGACATTGCTGGGCCTCATGGAACCAAGGGCACTGTCCTGATGCTGTGTGGGCCCATGGAATGTAGGGATCATTGTGACACTGAGAGGCCCCATTAAACCAAGGGTCCATTGTGACGCTGCGGGGCCTCCTGGAATCGTGGAGACCATTATGACACTTTGGGGTGTCATGGAAAAAATGGACCATCATGACACTGTGGGATCCCATGGAGCCAAAGATCCATTGTGACATTGCAAGGCCTCATGGAACTATTTACAGACCGTGCAAAACTTCATGGAACACAGGGGCCATTGTGATGCTGTGTGGCACCATGGCACCAAGGAGACCATTGTGATACTGAGGGGCCTCATGGGATCATGGAGACCATTGTGACACTATGAGGCCCCATGGAATAAGCAAAGGAATAAGCACTGTGAGGCCTCATGGAACCAGTGAGACCATTGTGACCCTGGGGGTACCTACAGAACCGAGAAAACCATTCTGATACTGTGGGGCCTCATGAAATCAAGAGGCCTTTGTGACACTGCAGGGCTCCACGGAATCAAAGGTCCATTGTGGCATTGCAGGGCTCATGGAACAGAGGAGTCACGTGACATTGTGGGGCCTGGGGAACCACGGAGACCATTGTCACACTGAAAGGGCCTTATGAAACGTAGGGGCCACTGTGACACTGCTGGACGCCACAGAACCAAGGGTCCATTGTGACATTGCTGGACCCCGTGGAATCAAGGCACCGTTGTGACACTGTGGGACCCCATAAAAGCAAGGAAACATGGAACAGGTCTGGCTGTTTTGACCTCCCATGGACTTCCTGACTGATCCAACTGATCTTGGCATGTTAAGGGTCTCTTCTCATCTGCTGCTGAAACACTGGGTCTCCGTGCTTTCTATCCTAAGGAAAAGATCTGTCATTCTTCTCCAGGCACCCATTTCCAGAATCAGGATTTCACCTCCAAATTTCCTTATATGTAGGGATTGTTCCAATAAGAATATTGCTAGGACAAGTCTGTCTGGCAATCATTTCATGAGGCACACTTCTCATCTGTCCCCAAAACAGTGGGGAAGGCTCTGTGCTTTCCTTCCTATGGGAAAGAGCTGTCCTGCTTCTCCAGGTGCCCATGGCTGAGACTGGCCGTCCACCTCCAAAATTCCTTAAATCCAAGGACTGTTCCCAGACAAAATTTCCCATTTCTGACAAATCAGGCTTGCCTTGGCCTAGTGAGGCTCTCACCTGCCTTCCAAACACTGGGGCTCTGTGCTTTCCTTCCTATGGAAAAGAACTGTCCTTCTAGTCCAAGTGCCTATGGCCAAATTTGTGTTCCACCTCCAA
>WSPJ01000100.1:0-67682 GCA_009764595.1 Geothlypis trichas
AGAACCATCAGTAAAATCAGCATATCATATATCCTCTGCTGGCAGTTGGTTTTGTGGTGGAGCTTCTTCATCTTGTGTCACTTCTTGTTCCCTTTCATCAGCAAGACCAAAGTTTTCACCTTCTGGCCAGTTTGTAATTATTTCCAGAATCCCAGGGCCATTCAGTTTTCCAATCTGGGCGTGCTGTGTGATAACAGCAATCCATTTGCTCCATGTGGCACTGGTGGCATGGTGGGTAGAAGGAACTTTCACTTTGAACATCCACCCCAGCGCTGGTATTCAGACTACCAGGAGGAGTTTTGTGCTTCTGTGCCAATCACCTCTGAGGCCTCTTGAACTCCTTCATAGGCAGCCAAGATTTCTTTCTCTGTGGGACTGGAGTTGGCTCCAGACCCTCTGTATCCTTAACTCCAAAATCCCAGTGGTCGACCCCGAGTCTCCCCAGGCACCTTCTGCCAAAGGCTCCAGGACAAGCCATGGTTCCCTGTTGCCAGGGGTTTGTAGATGGATGGAGGAGACATGATCTTGATTCCATGATCAGAAGGCTAGATTTATTATATTATGATATATATATAATATTATAACTATATTACATAAAGATAGAAAGGCAGAGACTTCTTCTGAAGCTGCTAAGCTAAGAGAGAGATAGAAAGGAAGGAATAAACAAGGCTCTGTGTCTCAGCAGAGCGACAGCAGTCCTGCCTGTGAATGGTCAGCAGATCCAAACATCTGCTGACCATCCACCCACAGGTGAACCTGCTGCATTCCACAGCAGCAGATAACAATTGTTTACATTTGCTGGTAAGCCTCTGAGCTCCAGCAAGGAAAAATCCTAAGAAAAGATTTCTCAAGAAGAATGGCTGTGACAAACCAGGCCCTTGATAATCCAACCCCCTGATATGCCAACCTCCTGATAAGCCAGACCCTTGATAAACCAGCCCTTGATAATCCAACCCCCTGATATGCCAACCTCCTGATAAGCCAGACCCTTGATAAGCCAGGCCCTGATAAGCCAGCCCTTGATAATCCAACCCCCTGACATGCCAACCTACTGATAAGTCAGACCCTTGATAAGCCAGGCCCTTGATAAGCCAGGCCCTTGATAAACCAGCCCTTGATTAGCCAGTCCCTTGATAATCCACCCCCCTGATATGCCAACCTCCTGATAAGCCAGACCCTTGATAAACCAGCCCCTTGATAAACCAGCCCCTTGATAATCCAACCCCCTGATATGCCAACCTCCTGATAAGCCAGACCCTTGATAAACCAGGCCCTGATAAACCAGCCCTTGATAATCCAACCCCCTGATATGCCAGACCCTTGATAATCCAACCCCTGGTAAACCAGCCCCTGATAAACCAGGCCCTGATAAACCAGCCCTTGATAATCCAGCCCTTGATAAACCAGACCCTTGATAATCCAACCCCTGGTAAACCAGGCCCTGATAAACCAGACCCTTGATAATCCAACCCCTGGTAAACCAGGCCCTGATAAACCAGACCCTTGATAAACCAGCCCTTGATAAACCAGGCCCTGATAAGACAGGCCCTTGATTAGCCAGTCCCTTGATAATCCAACCCCCTGATATGCCAACCTCCTGATAAGCCAGACCCTTGATAAACCAGCCCTTGATAAACCAGGCCTTGATAAGCCAGGCCCTTCATAAACCAGACCCTTGATTAGCCAGTCCCTTGATAATCCAACCCCCTGATATGCCAACCTCCTGATAAACCAGCCCTTGATAAGCCAGGCCCTTGATAAACCAGGCCCTGATATGCCAACCTCCTGATAAACCAGACCCTTGATAAACCAGCCCTGATAAACCAGGCCCTGATAAACCAGCCCTTGATAATCCAACCCCCTGATATGCCAACCTCCTGATAAACCAGCCCTTGATAAACCAGCCCCTTGATAATCCAACCCCCTGATATGCCAACCTCCTGATAAACCAGACCCTTGATAAACCAGGCCCTGATAAACCAGCCCTTGATAATCCAACCCCCTGATAAGCCAGACCCTTGATAAACCAGGCCTTGATAAACCAGCCCTTGATAATCCAACCCCCTTGTTATGTCTGCCCAATTATCCGGCCATAAGAAAAAAACCAAACAATATCTGAGACAGCAGCAATTTATAATCGAGTAGTTTATAAAATACGCATTGGCAATATAATTTGATTAAAAATAAAGGATAATTTGGTTCCTAAAACAGCGCATGAGCAAAAGATAACTGCGGGGTATGGAGTGCAGGGCTCTGGGACCCTCTGCCACCAAAGTAGCTGATGAAGGCCTCTCCTCTTCCTCTCTGTCATTTAATTCATCTTTGGGTTACACATGCACATCAAGCAGGTACAATGGAAGCCAAAACTAATTAATTCATCTTTGGGTTACACATGCACATCAAGCAGGTACAATGGAAGCCAAAATTAATTAATTCATCTTTGGGTTACACATGCACATCAAGCAGGTACAATGGAAGCCAAAATTAACATATTTACTGCATTTAAGCATCCAAGCAATAAATCTCTATGATATCTATAAATCTCTAAATAATGGATTATTAAAATCTCTATTATAGCAGGCATTTTCCTAGGACCCAACCAGATTTTTCCCTTTTTTCTGTTAATTTTTTGGTAACTGTTGTATTTTGCTTTTTTCCTTCTGTCCTTGGATATCTGCAGGGAAGAGGGGGTGGAGCCCCTCCTCTGCCTTTCTTTTTGGTGTTTCAACTTCTTAACATTTATTATTTCCATGTATGAATGACTTATCATTTCCATAATTCAATGTTAATTACTGTATCAATTATTAATTATTAATTATTATATACTTAATAATCATACATTGATAAGCCAGCCTCCTGATCCACCAGCCCCTTGATAAGGTAGGATCTTGATAAGCCAGCTCCTGATAAACCAGCCTTTGATAAACCAGTTCCCCGATAATATAACCCTCTGATAAACCAGCTCCTTGATAAGCCAGCCTTTGATAAGCCAGCTCCATGGTAATATAGCGCTCTGATAAACCAGCTCCTTGATAAGCCAGCTCCTGATAAGCCAGCCTTTGATAAGCCAGCTGCCCGGTAATATAACGCTCTGATAAGCCAGCTCCTTGATAAGCCAGCCTTTGATAAGCCAGCTGCCCGGTAATATAACGCTCTGATAAGCCAGCTCCTTGATAAGCCAGCCTTTGATAAGCCAGCTCCATGGTAATATAACGCTCTGATAAGCCAGCTCCTTGATAAGCCAGCCTTTGATAAGCCAGCTGCCCGGTAATATAACGCTCTGATAAGCCAGCTCCTTGATAAGCCAGCCTTTGATAAGCCAGCTGCCCGGTAATATAAAGCTCTGATAAACCAGCTCCTTGATAAGCCAGCCTTTGATAAACCAGCTCCATGATAATATAACGCTCTGATAAACCAGCTCCTTGATAAGCCAGCCTTTGATAAGCCAGTTCCCCGGTAATATAAAGCTCTGATAAGCCAGCTCCTTGATAAGCCAGCCTTTGATAAGCCAGCTGCCCGGTAATATAACGCTCTGATAAACCAGCTCCTTGATTAGCCAGCCTTTGATAAGCCAGCTCCATGGTAATATAACGCTCTGATAAACCAGGCCCTGATAAGCCAGGCCTTTGATAAGCCAGCTGCCCGGTAATATAACGCTCTGATAAACCAGCTCCTTGATTAGCCAGCCTTTGATAAGCCAGCTGCCCGGTAATATAACGCTGTGATAAGCCAGCTCCTTGATTAGCCAGCGTTTGATAAGCCAGCTGCCCGGTAATATAACGCTCTGATAAAACAGCTCCTTGATTAGCCAGCCTTTGATAAGCCAGCTGCCCGGTAATATAACGCTCTGATAAGCCAGCTCCTTGATTAGCCAGCCTTTGATAAGCCAGCTGCCCGGTAATATAACGCTCTGATAAGCCAGCTCCTTGATTAGCCAGCCTTTGATAAGCCAGCTGCCCGGTAATATAACGCTCTGATAAGCCAGCTCCTTGATAAGCCAGCTGCCCGGTAATATAACGCTCTGATAAACCAGCTCCTTGATAAGCCAGCTGCCCGGTAATATAACGCTCTGATAAACCAGGTCCTGATAAGCCAGGCCCTTGATAAGAGAACTCCCAGACGGACGTTTGGCCTCGGACAGACATCTCCCAGCTGCTCACGTCGGCTCTGTCGGGGTCCAGCGGATTCAGCCTCCGGCTCATGCGGGAGAAATTTTGACTCCAACCTCGCAGGCGAGCGGTCACCTGGGACAGCTCCAGCCGCAGCAGCATTCTCGGGCCCCTCCAGGAGAAGTGGCCAAAGATGGCCAAGGTGAAGGAGGTGGCCTCGTAGACCACTCGGCGCTCGGTTTGAGGGGGTTCGGGGCCGCGGAAATCGGAAAAGCCGGGGCGCGACTCCAGGTGGGGCTGGGGGTCGCTGCGGAATAGCCTGGGGGAAAAAGGAGGGGTGGGATCAGCCTGAGCTGGGGTGGGGTCACCAAGGAGGTGCTGGGAGCACTGGGAGGTGGTCCCAAGCCCTGGAGGTTATTCCAACCTCTGGAGATGATCCCAAGCCCTGGAGATGATCCCGACCCCTGCAAATGATCCCAGACCCTGGAGATGAACCCAAGCCCTGAAGATGATCCCAGACCCTGGAGATGAACCCAAGCCCTGAAGATGATCCCGACCTCTAGAGATGATCCCAATCTCTGGAGATGATCCCAAGCCCTGGAGATGATCCCAAATCTGGAGATTATTCCAAGCCCTGAAGATGATCCCAAGCCCTGGAGATTATCCAAACCCCCGGAGATGATCCCAACCCCTGGAGATGACCCCAAGCCCTGAAAACTATTCCAGACCATGGAGATTATTCCAACACCTGGAGATGATCCTAAATCCTGGAGATGATCCCAACCTTTGGAGATGATCCCAACCCCCGGAGATGATCCCAAACCCTGAAGATGATCCCAACCCCTGGAGATGATCCCAACCCCTGGCGATGACCCCAAGCCCTGAAAACTATTCCAGACCATGGAGATTATTTCAACACCTGGAGATGATCCGAAGTCCTGGTGATGATTCCAACCCCTGGAAATGATCCCAACCCCTGGAGATGATCCCAAGCTCTGGAGATTATTCCAAGCTCTGGAGATGATCCCAAATCCTGGAGATGATCCCAGACTCTGGAGATTATTCCAGGCCCTGGAGATGATCCCAACCCCTGGCGATGATTCCAACCCCTGCAGATGATCCCAGACCCTGGAAATTATTCCAAACCATGGAGATTATTCCAACACCTGGAGATGATCCGAAGTTCTGGAGATGATTCCAAACCCTGAAAATTATTCCAGACCATGGAGATTATTCCAACATGTGGAGATGAGCCCAACCCCTGGAGTGAGCCCAACCCCTGGAGATGATCCCAACCCCTGCAGATGACCCCAAGCCCTGAAAATTATTCCAAACCATAGAGATTATTCCAACACCTGGAGATGATCCGAAGTCCTGAAGATGATCCCAGCCCTGGAGATGATCCCAACCCCTGGAGATGATCCCAAGCCCTGAAAATTACTACAGACCATGGAGAGTATTCCAACACCTGGAGATGATCCCAACCCCTGGAGATGATCCCAAATCCTGGAGATGATCCCAAGCTCTGGAGATGATCCCAACCCCTGGAGATGATCCCAAATCCTGGAGATGATCCCAAATCCTGGAGATGATCCCAACCCCTGCAGATGATCCCAACCCCTGGAGATGATCCCAAATCCTGGAGATGATCCCAACCCCTGCAGATGATCCCAAACCCTGAAAATTATTCCAGACCATGGAGATTATTCCAACACCTGGAGATGATCCCAACCCCTGCAGATGATCCCAAGCCCTGCAGATGATCCCAGTCCACGATGAAGATCCCACCCAGAGCTGCCCATCCCTGCACCTCGAGGGTCTCTCTGGTGTCCCCCCATCATCACCTGCAGTACCTCAGCATGATGTTCTGGGTCACGCTGGAGATCCAGAACCACAGATATGCCTGGTTCTGGTTTCCTGCCATCCTCTCAGCTCTGGGATTTCTTCCTAAGGCGAGAAAGGGCTCCTTCCTTAAAGAAAACAAAAAAAAAAGTAAAAAGTTTATTCAACCTTAACAAAAATGCAAGAGCAGGACCAAATAAGGGCAAAACGACAATAAAAAGTGTCTGTGCCCGCCTTTAGCCAACGGCAAACCTCAAGAACTGAAGTGCACGGGAGTAAAAAAAAAACTTCTCTTCATCTCCCCACAGCCGTCATCCCTTAATTGCGAAACCAATCTCACTGTCTAACGGGATGACTCACACTTTTGGAGAATGGGGAGACGGCAAAAAAATTTTTTTTTTAAAGGAAAAGGGGCAGAAATTTGAATATTCTGAGCTAGAAATGGAATATTCTCAGCCCGGGGAGGGGACGGTGACGGTGGGGACCCCAACGATTCCCGCCACCCCAAAAAAAGGGGAAAAGGGGGCGCCGAGGAAAATTTGGGGGTGGGGGGAGGTTTGTGCTCTTCCCCCCTTGTGGTGAGACAGGGCCCGCGTGCGGAAGAATTCGGGTTGTACGGTCAGTCAGGACATCCCCCCTACCCTTCAGTTTGACCTCTAATCCCCACCAAGGTCGCACCCAGCCGGACATGGGCTGGAGGAAGTGACACAGGCGACCCCAGGCCATAAAAACCCCCCAGACTCTTGAATAAACGCCATTTGCTGTCCACCACGTTGGTGTCAGGAGCTTATGGACCGAGTGTGCCCCAGCGCTGGGCCACCGTGCCGAGTCTAGAACCAGGTTGCCATCGCCTAAAAGGCAACATCTGGTGCCGAACACCCGGGATCACTCAGCGCCCGGGATTTGGGTTTCGCCTGGACACAGGACTGGCGGCTGCACAGCGGACCTGCGCAGCGGGAGGGACGCCTCCAGGACCAGCGAGGATCATGGAAGCCATCGCTAAGGTCGTACATCAAATTCATACTCAGTGGGGTATTGAATGTAAGCACAAGGATTTATGTCTTGCACTTTCGAGACTCCTTGAGCTTGGGGCTATAGAGAGCCCGATAGAAGTATTGCACCCAGAGATCTGGGAAAAATGTACTAAAGTCCTGGCTGAGGACACTGTGTCCTCAGGCTCGGGAAAAGCCCTGAAATCCTGGGGCAGGCTCTGCCGAGCCCTGCAAAAAGCTCGACAAGAGCAGGATACTTGGAGAGCAGCGCAGTCTTGCCTGCTTGCTATGCCGCCCCTGGGCGTGGGCGCGGCAACGCAGACGCCGGCGGACCCCGAACAGCCCGGGAGCACGGGGGTCCCCGCGGAGGCGGGAGCGCCGGAGCCCCCTCAGCAAACGGACTCACCGTCAAAGGGGGGGAATCCGCGCGAGCGTTTTGGCGAGGTCTGGCGGAGGAGGCGCGGGGGGCGGCCGGAGCATCGGTCCTTGAAGCCCCTGATAAAACTCCGCTGCCGCCTTATGGGTTTGAAAATGGCGCCGAAGCAGGCGGGCAGGACCGGAAACAGGAGCAGGGGGGCGGAAATGCATTCCTGTTGAATGGTGCAGGCACGGGCGAGCAGGGAGGAGGGGCGGCCCCCGAGAAGGGGCACAAAGCCAATCAGAGCGCTCCGTTCTCCCTGGGTCCTTATAAGGAAAGGACCTCCCCCAGGAGGCGGAGGGAGCCCAGGGGGAGGGAACGGCCCGACCCCCGCAAGGGGCGGGGTCGCAGCCCGAGGAAAAAGCAGAGTAGTCCGGAAGTATCCAGCCAGTCGACTTCCGGCTCTGAGTCTGACTCGAGCTGGGGAGAAGGCGAATGCCGGTCAGAGGATTCCGACTCAGACTCTGATTTTAACAAAAACAGACCGGTGGTATATAAGATCACAAACCACAATGCTCCTGCATGGATTAAGGGTATATCACAGAAAGATCAAACTCCTCTTACTGACTGGCGAAAAATAAAGATCGCTTGTGCTGAGTACCCCCCGGCTTCTACACTGGTATTCCCAGTCCGCCTGGGGGGGGCAGGCGGAAACCAAAGGACCTACTCTCCGGTAAACCCGAAAGATATACAAGCAATTACTAAAGCGATTGCAGATAAGGGAATTAATTCTGCCATGGTTTCCACACTCATTGACAGCGTGTTTGGAGGTGATGATATGCTACCCTTTGATATAAAACAAACTTGCAGGCTCATCTTTGATGGGGCAGGGATGATAGTCTTCAAGCAGGAGTGGGAAGACAATTGTACAAAGCAGCTAGCTTTGGTAACAGGGACAGAACACCCTCTGCATGGCTCCAGTTTACAGAGGCTAATGGGAACAGATGCCACCATGATAACACCTCAGGCACAGGCTGAAGGCCTGAGGGCTCATGAGGTGATGACAACAACTCGAGCTGCCAGAGAAGCTATTCGGGTTGCCTCCAAGGTAGTAGTTAAAGCATCACCATGGTCTACTATAAAGCAGAGTGAGAGTGAGAGTTTTACTCAATTCGTTGATCGCCTACAGTCTGCACTAGACTCCTCTGCATTGCCTTCAGAGGCGAAGGGCCCAGTTCTGGCAGAATGCCTACGCCAGCAGTGCAATTCAGCCACCAAGGACATTTTAAGATCACTGCCACCTGGGTCAAATTTAGCCACTATGATCAGACACGTTGCAAAAGAGGAACATCTAGCACCGATACAAGCAGCAGTTCACACTGCAATAACCAGCATGGCATGTGCTAAGTGTGGCCAGGCGGGGCATGTGGCAGTGAACTGCCCCCAGTTAGGACGCCCACCAGCAACTGCCCCACCAGGGCAGGGGAGATTTAGGGGACCATGCTGGGCATGTGGAAATAAGGGGCACCTAGCCAAGGAATGCAGATCCAAGCCTCAGGGAAACGGGAAAGGAGGGGGGCAGCCGGGCCGTATCCAGCCCCCTCCCACCTGGAACATAGCGCGGCCCAGCCACTGCAACTCCCACTGGGGTATAGGGCTCCCATTTCCACTGCCCCCCCAAGAAATGACCAACTTTGTCGCCCAGCCAGTGGCTCAACCCAACCCACCTGCACCTCAGGAATACCAAGCACAGCTCCCTGGAGACAAGGCCCCTGGGTTGCTTTGGCCATGAAAGCATGGGAACGGGACCCATGGGTGGCCTTCGCTGCGAAGGTGGGCAAGCACCCTCTGATCGTGTGGGCAGTGTGTCGTCTCCACAACAGCTCTGACGACTCAGCCATCTGCCTTCCCTTTTGGGTGGACACAGGGTCAGATGTCACTGTCATTCCTGACATACACTGGCCTCCGTCCTGGAAACTAATAGAAGCCCCCATGGTGGGTGGGGTTGGAGGACTGTCCCGAGCCCGCAAAAGCATCCAACCAGTAGCAATAACCCTCTGCACCGAGAGAGGAGCAGGGAGAACTATCGCCCTCACTACGTATGTCATGTCGGATTGCCCACCCTTGCTGGGGAGGGATGCACTAGCCCTGCTGGACGTTAGGGTGACAAATTTATTCTGAGGGCCACTGCCACATACCCGCCGTTACCCATCAAGTTGACGTGGAAATCAACTGATCCCGTGTGGGTCGGCCAGTGGCCCCTGTCAACGCCTCGAATGACTGCCCTCATTGAGTTAGTTAGCCGTGAATTGCAGAAGAATCATATAGAACCCTCCACGAGCCCATGGAACACCCCGATTTTCGTGATACCTAAGCGGTCTGGTGAAGGCTTTCGTCTCCTGCACAACCTGCGGGAAGTGAACAAGAGAATCCAGCCTATGGGCCCCGTACAAACTTTGCTGCCCATGAACTCGATGATACCGAGAGGACAACCCTGTGCAGTGCTTGACATTAAAGACTGCTTCTTTTCTATTCCCCTGCACGAAGACGACAAGGAGAGGTTTGCTTTTTCCATCGTCTTCCCAAACAGTCAGCGGCCCAGCCTACGCTTCCAGTGGAGAATGCTGCCCCAAGGAATGGTCGACTCCCCGACCATCTGCCAGATCACAGTGGACCGAGCCCTGGCACCTGTCCGGGAGAGCAATCCAACTGCAACCATTGTGCAGTACATGGACGACATCCTGATCGCTGCGCCATCCACAGAACAAGTAGACCAGCTGATATCAACCATCTCTGAGACCTTAAAAGCAAATGGCTTTGAGGTAGCAAGTGCCAAAATAAAAAAGGGACCGTGTGTAACCTTCCTAGGAGTGGGAATCACAAGCTGCCACGTCACTCCTCCCCAGATGAAGATCCGCCGAGACATCAAAACACTCCACGACGTGCAACAGCTGGTAGGATCCCTGCAATGGCTCCGCAACATTGTTCTGATCCCACCTGAGGTCATGGACCCACTACATGAACTCTTGAAAGGAAAGCACCCATGGGATCAGAAAACCCTAACACCGGAAGCGATAAATTCGCTCAACTTCATCGAACGCCAGATGTCAGAGAGCACGCTCACCAGGTGGGATCCAAGTGTACCAGCTGATCTGTACGTCCACTTTACAAAAAAGGGGGGAGTGGGAGCCTTAGCCCAAGGACCCCCCGACAAGGCCCAGCCGATTCTATGGGTGGTCCTGGGGAAACCGTCACGTGCCTTTTCCCCAGGAGTCGAATGTCTCAGCAGCCTGATCATGAAAGGCAGGAAACTCGCCCTAAGACATCTGGGCATCGAACCTTCCAAGATATACCTGCCCTTCCGCAAACAGCTCCCCGCGGAGTCAACAACAATATCAGAACATCTAGCCGTGGCCCTTGCAGGCTTTGGAGGAGAATCTTGCTACGCAGAAAAACCCCCTTGGACTCGGCTGCTCACGGTCATTGACATCGACCTCCCACCAAAGGTAATCGACCGACCGCGAGCAGGGCCAACCATCTTCACAGACGCATCATCGCAGACCTCCACCGCAGCGGCAGTATGGCAGTCAGGAGAACAGTGTCAATGCATTGAGACAAACGACCCCACGCTTTCGGCCCAACAGCTTGAAGCAGCAGCCGTGGTGTTAGCGTGTGGATTGTTCCCAGAAGAACACCTTAACATTGTGACTGACTCCATATTTGTGGCCAAGCTCTGCCTGGCTATGTCCAGGCCAGGTGTGTCAGTGCCCACAGCGGCAATGATGCTGGAGGAAGCACTCTACTCACGGAAAGGCACCATATCTGTCATCCATGTCAACAGCCATGACCCGATCAAAGGATTCTATCAAACAGGCAACGACAAGGCTGACGCCGCCGCAAAAGGCATTTGGATGCTGATAGAAGCTCGCCAGTTGCACGAATCCCTTCACATCGGAGCTAAAGCGCTAGCGAAAAGGTGCGGGATTTCTACCGCGGACGCAAAGCACGTCGTTGCCACTTGCCCCCACTGCCAGAAGTCACCACTGTGGTCAGGTGGCGTCAACCCCAGAGGCCTCAAAGCCTCAGAGATATGGCAAACAGACTTTACACAATGCCAGCTGTTAAAACCCCGAGCGTGGCTCGCAGTTACTGTAGATACGTACGGCATGATTGTGGCCACACAGCATCTCAAGACCGACTCCAAAGCGACAATCCAACATTGGCTGACAGCCATGGCATGGCTCGGAGTTCCAAAACAAATCAAAACAGACAACGGTCCAAATTTCATCTCAAAGACAGTGCAAGAATTCGTCTCGAAATGGAACATCACCTTGGTACACGGCATCCCCTACAACAGCACCGGACAAGCCATCGTGGAAAGAGCAAACCAGACCCTGAAAAATAAGCTGGAAGTACTAGCAAAGGCGGAAGGCTACACTAATGCCATTCCCACGAGTGACCAAGCGCGCATACCAGCGACTGCACTGCTAGCATTAAATCAATACCCTAGGGGGGATGAAACAAACAGTCCGGCCCAGAGGCACTGGGCCACTCGAGCACTAGAGGAAGGCCCACAGGTGGTGATCAAAAATGAACTAGGGGAATGGGAAGAGGGCTGGAAACTGGTACTCACAGGGCGAGGGTACGCAGCTGTCAAAAAGGACGGCAAAATTAGGTGGTGCCCGCTCAGGTCCATCAAACCTGACCTTCACAGTAGGCAGGATGAGACTGATGAGAACTGTGAGTTTCTGTTTGCAGGACATGCTCATAGGACGCCCTCGGGACGCGTACATTCCCCTTCCAGAGGACAGACTACCAAGCCGCCAGACAGTGCCTGAGAGACCCCCAAGGATGAGGCCCAAGCAGCAACAGTGCTTCTGTGTGATATTGCTGCTAGGCCTTGTCGCCAGAGGGCAAGCCAGCCCAGACCACTACCCCCATCAGCCCTTCAGGTGGTTCATGAGACATCTTACCGATGATAAGATGCTCGGAGACATCACCACACCGAACACCCCATCCTTCGTGCTTCGCGTTACCGACCTGTTTGCAGGACAACCAAAGGTAGACCCCCATTCCCCACATGCCACACACATGTACCTATCTTATTGGTGCCCAGCTTCCAACCCAGGAAAGAGTTACTGTAATAACCCAGGGTAAGGACACTGTGGGCACTGGGGCTGCGAAACAATAGTCACGGACGCCAGGCCGTCAGGGCCTGGGTGGGACCCACAAGAGCCCGACAGGTTCCTACAATTCACCTGGGCACCTGCAGGCTGCAAAACACCCGTCTTCCTTCAGGGAAGTTACTACCGAAACCGCCATAAGACCCCTCAAATTCGGAGATGCACTCACTACAACATGACAGTTTTACAGCCAAATCATCCCAGCTGGGCCGTGGGCAAAGCATGGACAGTGGTCCTTCAGGGGTCAAAACAGTGGGTGAATGTACGAATTACCAGGCTCCAACCGTCGGCATCCCGAGCAGTTGGACCCAACAAAGTGATTAAAAGTACACGAAAAGGGAAAAACATGACTTACCCCAAAACCTTGCCCACAAGGGACACCGATGTCCTAACCAGCAATGCAGAACCCTTCCAGATAGGCCGTTCAGCCGGGTCAGACTCAGACCCAATCCTTCGTATGTTAGAGGCCACCTTTCTGTCCTTGAACGAATCTAACCCCAACCTACCTGACTCCTGTTGGCTTTGTTATGATGTTAAGCCCCCATTTTATGAAGGAGTCGCTTTAGATACCCCCTTCAGTTATTCCACAGCCGATGCCCCTCACCAGTGCAGGTGGAACACACCTCGGAAAGGAATCACACTGAGCCAAGTCACAGGTCGGGGCAGATGCTTTGGCAATGCAACCCTGGCCAAACGGAGAGGAGACGTCTGTACTGAAATAGTCGAGCCCAACAGGAAAAATAATAAGTGGGTGGTCCCCTCCGCATCTGGCATGTGGGTTTGCCAGCGGTCTGGAGTGAGTCCCTGTGTGTTCCTTGCCAACTTCAATGATTCTAATGATTTCTGTGTCCAAGTTCTGATTGTCCCTAGGGTCCTGTACCACTCAGATGAAGAGGTGTATCACCTTTTCGAGGAATCCAGCCGGCTCCACAAAAGAGAAATACTAACAGGTATAACCATAGCAATGTTGCTCCGATTGGGAGCAGCTGGAATGGCTACAGGTGTCTCAGCCCTAGCGACTCAGCACCAAGGACTGTCCCAGCTGCAGACAACGATTGACGAAGACCTACAGAGAATCGAGAAATCCATCTCCTTTCTGGAGAAGTCAGTCTCCTCACTTTCAGAAGTAGTCCTGCAAAACAGGCGAGGACTGGACCTCCTGCTCATGCAGCAGGGAGGCCTGTGTGCTGCCCTGAAGGAGGAGTGCTGCTTCTACGCAGACCACACAGGAGTTGTCAGAGACTCCATGGCAGAGCTCCGGAACAGACTGGCTCAGAGACAGAAAGACAGAGAAGCCCAACAGGGCTGGTTTGAATCCTGGTTCAACCGATCTCCATGGCTAACAACCCTGATTTCTACCCTAATAGGCCCGGTCACTATAATCCTACTCACCCTAATCTTCGGGCCTTGCATATTAAACAAACTGGTGCTATTCGTTAAAAAGCGTTTAGAAATGACTAACATTTTCTTTCTCGAGCGCCGACAATTGCTTTAAGGCGTGCCAGCTACTAACACACATATAATTTTGTACTAATTTTACTAACCCATGAAATTTTGTAACCTTTTTTTAACCTTATGTGAATTCTACTAATCATGAGGGGAGGGGGAGATGTGGTGAGACAGGGCCCGCGTGCGGAAGAATTCGGGTTGTACGGTCAGTCAGGACATCCCCTCTACCCTTCAGTTTGACCTCTAATCCCCACCAAGGTCGCACCCAGCCGGACATGGGCTGGAGGAAGTGACACAGGCGACCCCAAGCTTTAAAAACCCCCCAGACTCTTGAATAGATGCCATTTGCTGTCCACCACGTGGTGTCAGGAGCTTATGGACCGAGTGTGCCCCAGCGCTGGGCCACCGTGCCGAGTCTAGAGCCAGGCCGCCACGCCTAAAAGGCAACACCCCCTAAATTACGGGTCCCCAAATATTGAATGGGACCCCAATTTTGGGAGGGCCGTGCGGGTGCAGGAATCGTTCAAATCCGAGGGTTTTGGGGAAGTTACATCTAGCGTGACGATAAGAAGTCGATAAACCGGAAAATCCAGTCTGCCCCCAAAAAGTTAAAATAATGCCTGTCTGCAGAGCTTTAATGGAAAATTTTAAACAGAATTATCCTTAAAATAAAAATAACTTTTCTCGAAGGCCACGTACCTGGTCCTGCGACTTCTAATTCCAAGCGGCTCCGGGGCTTTGTCTGCTTTTGACGGGAAATCTCCGAGTTTTGTACGGTCTGTTCCAGGAAGGGCGTGTCGTGCCTTCCCCTTTTTGAGAAACTTCCTCAGCCCCGTTTCTTTGGACTTCTCCGGATGTTCCTCCCCTTGGAGCTGCTGGCCAATCCTCCCATCCGACGTGGAAGACGGCGATGGCTTGGTTTTTTAAAATTTTAAAAAGTTTCGTAGTTATGAAATGGTTGGTAGGAGTCAAATGGCGATACAGTTAGAGGGATCGTTTGGACAAGTGGGGTTAGGATAATATGAGACAATAAAGACGATGAGTTATGGATGTCCGGGTACCTTTTCTAGGCAGCACAAGTCCAAAAAAGGACATAATTAATAGAGGATTAACTCTTAAAAATAATTGCCTGTTGCATATTCATGAACTTCAGACACGGTGCATAAATTCCAATCGAACACAGGATTCTGTCTGGTCATGTCAGGTTCTTCCTCTCAATCCTAACAGCGCCTTAGAGGCAGGAAAAAGTTAATTTCTTCTAATAATGGGGCAATAAATTCTTTTTCTCTGAAGATTCAGGTGTCCTGTGGCTGCTATCTCGCTGCGAGTCCTTTCTTTAAAAAATACATCCTATGTAGCATCGTTTTTATTTTAACATTTTTTTATAACCTAAAATTATATTTAACACAGTACTTACGAGAATTAATATGGCATTACTTTCTTACACAACACATGTAATATTCATTTTAATATTTGCAAAAAGCCAATCATAAAATATGCATTTTTCGCATCTGCCAAGCCTCTTTCCTTCGGATTCCTTCCGATTTTGGGGATCCCCTCACCCCAAATCTCGAGCCAACACTCGGTCAGGACCTCCCCTAGATTTTGCTGGATATATTTTCTCAAATATGGTTTTAGGTTATAACATAATGTTAAAATAGAAACTATGTATGCGGGATATTTTTTAAAAGAAAGGAATGAGGTAGTCGCACCAGATCTGTGAAAATGCCAATCATTGTTTCTAAAATTGTAAAAGTTTAATAGTAATAAAATGTTTATGAACATAGTAATATAATTAGAGTAATAAAAATTTGGACAATTAGGATTTAGGATGAGACAATAAATTTAATTTGCCTTAAATTGGGGGGTGCAGGTGTGTTGTCATTAAAGGGTGTCCTGGGTTGGCTGTATGATGCTTCTATCCCCAATCATCTTGTTCTGTTTGTGCTAATTAGTAAGTTTTGCACCTTTAAGACTTATTGCAGACAGTGAAGGGGGAGAGAAAATGCAGTTTTTTCCCCTCCAGACACTCCTGTCACTCCCCCACATTTTTTCTCCTGGCCGGCGGTTGTTGTCTGCAGACAGATGACGGACAGAGCACTTCTTTTGCTTTTGCTTTTTAGTTAATTTTCAGCTAGCTGAGGCAAAGAAGTTCCCTGGACTGTGGGCTTTTTTTTCCTTTTCCTTTTTTTTCTTTGGACCTTTTGAAACCTGCTCTGGACTGAACACCCAGGAGAGCATCGGCAGCTGCACCTGAGGCCCACAGGGCCGGGCCCGGCCTGCGACAATTCCAGCACTGAGGGACTGACCAGAGACAGTGAGCTGCAACCCACTCACTTTGTGCTAATTAGTAAGTTTTGCACCTTTAAGACTTATTGCAGACAGTGAAGGGGGAGAGAAAATTCAGGTTTTTTTCCTCCAGACACTCCTGTCACTTCCCCCATTTTTTCTCCTGGCCGGCGGTTGTTGTCTGCAGACAGATGACGGACAGAGCACTTCTTTTGCTTTTGCTTTTTAGTTAGTTTTCAGCTAGCTGAGGCAAAGAAGTTCCCTGGACTGTGGGGTTTTTCTCCTTTTCCTTTTTTTCTTTGGACCTTTTGAAACCTGCTCTGGACTGAACACCCAGGAGAGCACCGGCAGCTGCACCTGAGGCCCACAGGGCCGGGCCCGGCCTGCGACAATTCCAGCACCGGAGGCACTGACCAGAGACAGTGAGCTGCAACCCACTCACTTTGTGCTAATTAGTAACTTTTGCACCTTTAAGACTTATTGCAGACAGTGAAGGGGGAGAGAAAATGAAGGTTTTTTTCCTCCAGACACTCCTGTCACTCCCCCACATTTTTTCTCCTGGCTGGCGGTTGTTGTCTGCAGACAGACGATGGACAGAGCGCTTCTTTTGCTTTTGCTTTTTAGTTAGTTTTCAGCTAGCTGAGGCAAAGAAGTTCCCTGGACTGTGGTTTTTCTCTTTTCTTTGGACCTTTTGAAACCTGCTCTGGACTGAACACCCAGGGCAGCACCGGCAGCTGCACCTGAGGCCCACAGGGCCGGGCCCGGCCTGCGACAATTCCAGCACCGGAGGCACTGACCAGAGACAGTGAGCTGCAACCCACTCACTTTGTGCTAAATAGTAAGTTTTGCACCTTTAAGACTTATTGCAGACAGTGAAGGGGGAGAGAAAATGCAGTTTTTTTCCCTCCAGACACTCCTGTCACTTCCCCCATTTTTTCTCCTGGCCGGCGGTTGTTGTCTGCAGACAGATGACGGACAGAGCACTTCTTTTGCTTTTGCTTTTTAGTTAGTTTTCAGCTAGCTGAGGCAAAGAAGTTCCCTGGACTGTGGGTTTTTTTTCCTTTTCCTTTTTTTCTTTGGACCTTTTGAAACCTGCTCTGGACTGAACACCCAGGAGAGCACCGGCAGCTGCACCTGAGGCCCACAGGGCCGGGCCCGGCCTGCGACAATTCCAGCACTGAGGGACTGACCAGAGACAGTGAGCTGCAACCCACTCACTTTGTGCTAAATAGTAAGTTTTGCACCTTTAAGACTTATTGCAGATAGTGAAGGGGGAGAGAAAATGCAGTTTTTTTCCCTCCAGACACTCCTGTCACTCCCCACATTTTTTCTCCTGGCCGGCGGTTGTTTTCTGCAGACAGATGACGGACAGAGCGCTTCTTTTGCTTTTGCTTTTTAGTTAATTTTCAGCTAGCTGAGGCAAAAAAGTTCCCTGGACTGTGTTTTTTCTCTTTTCTTTGGACCTTTTGAAACCTGCTCTGGACTGAACACCCAGGAGAGCACCGGCAGCTGCACCTGAGGCCCACAGGGCCGGGCCCGGCCTGCGACAATTCCAGCACCGGAGGCACTGACCAGAGACAGTGAGCTGCAACCCGGGGACGGGGGGTTTTTCTCAGTTTGTCATTTTCTTTTTTTGTAGAGTGACAAACGGTCTCATTGTTTGATATTGTTTTAGTTTTATTGTTTAATAAACAGGTTTTTGTTTTCCACCTTTCTCCAAGGAGGTACTGTCTTCCTCCCAGACCAGTTGAAGGGGGGAGCGGCCGATTGGATCTGTTTTCTCACTGGAGCTACTTTGGGGAATTTTTTCCCCAAATTTACTCTAAACCTGGACAAATATATAATTGGCACCCAGTCGTGGGGCTGGAGAAGGTGGAAAAAAGCTGTATTAATTGTGTGTTTGTTGTTGTTAAAGCAGTCAGTAGCCATGCTGCTTGAATTTATAACGTCCCTGGGGGTGAAAGCCTTCGTGTGGCTCTGGACTCTAGACCTTTTTGAGATTTCAATACCTTTCCTGTCACTAGGAATATTGTCCATAACACGTAATTTTTGCGGTACAGGGGTACGGATTGGAATAGCTGTTGTGCTGGCCTTGGTGATAATGATTTATAAAGTATTTACAAAGGTACTGGTGTCTGTTTATGATACTTATGGTTTATGGTTCCTTCATCCTACCCTGCATCCCAATTCCAGTAGTACATTTTGGGAATTTATTAGTAATTATACTCAGTCTGTTAGAGGAGGAGCCGAGAATATGGCTTTCCAGCCTTTCTTTTCCTTCTTCACCTCTGCATCTCTGATGTCACTTTTTGAGAATGTTCAGTTTCCCCTGAATGTTAAAGACACCATCTTTCTGGTATTTAATCTGGTAGGCTTCCTCTATATCATCTGCAGCCTCTCTAGAATGAGGGCTGAGATATCCAGAGGAGCTGGTGAGACCCCTGACCGAGAATCAGATGCAGGTGTGAAAAATCCTGAGTGGTGTGGAGAATGGGAAAATGTAGGCCAAACCCTGAAAGAATTTTCTGATCCTGTAGACTGAGATTTTCCACGGGAACAAATTCAGAACCCAGGTGGGGAAATACCTAAAAGAGAAGTGCCCTGAGGATTCTAAGGAGAAAAGGCTCATTGCAATAAGCTGGGCCCTGGCCTATGCTTATCACACTTTGTTAGATAGTGTAGTGTCGGGACTCAGCACATCCCTCTGGCTGTCCTGAGCAGCCAGGACCCCTGTCAGGGGTCTCAGAGACCCTGGCACAGAGCCCAGAATGCCTCTGTGGGTTTGATTATGGCCCATGGAGCAAATTACCAACCTTATATGAACACCAGCAAGCCACAACAGTTTAAGTAGAATATTAGTGGATTTATCACAGGGTGAATTATGTATTTTGGGATTTTGGTACAGGGGGGTTATGGAGACAAGATGGAGGGAACTGGGTGTTGTTGCCTTTTAGGCGTGGCGACCTGGCTCTAGGCTCGGCACGGTGGCTTATAGTTTTAAGCTCACTCGGTCCATAATGCTCCTGACACCAACGTGGTGGACAGCAAATGGCATTTATTCAAGAGTCTGGGGGGTTTTTATGGCTTGGGGTCGCCTGTGTCACTTCCTCCAGCCCATGTCTGGCTGGGTGCGACCTTGGTGGGGATTAGAGGTCAAACTGAAGGGTAGGGGGGATGTCCTGACTGACCGTACAACCCGAATTCTTCCGCACGCGGGCCCTGTCTCACCACACCTCCCCCTCCCCTCATGATTAGTAAAATTCACATAAGGTTAAAAACTTAAAGGTTACAAAATTCCATGGGTTAGTAAAATTAGTACAAAATTATATGTGTGTTAGTAGCTGGCACGCCTTAAAGCAATTGTCGGCGCTCGAGAAAGAAAATGTTAGTCATTTCTAAATGCTTTTTAACGAATAGCACCGGTTTGTTTAATATGCAAGGCCCGAAGATTAGGGTTAGTAGGATTATAGTGACCGGGCCTATTAGGGTAGAAATCAGGGTGGTTAGCATTGGAGATCGGTTGAACCAGGATTCGAACCAGCCCTGTTGGGCTTCTCTGTCCCTCTGTCTCTGAGCCAATCTGTTCCGGAGTTCTGCCATGGAGTCTCTGACAACTCCTGTGTGGTCTGCGTAGAAGCAGCATTCCTCCTTCAGGGCAGCACACAGGCCTCCCTGCTGCATGAACAGGAGGTCCAGTCCTCGCCTGTTTTGCAGGACCACCTCTGAAAGTGAGGAGACTGACTTCTCCAGAAAGGAGATGGATTTCTCGATTCTCTGTAGGTCTTCGTCAATCGTTGTCTGCAGCTGGGACAGTCCTTGGTGCTGAGTCGCCAGGGCTGAGACACCCATTGCCATTCCAGCTGCTCCCAATCCGAGCAACATTGCTATGGTTATACCTGTTAGTATTTCTCTTTTGTGGAGCTGGCTTGGTTCCTCGAAAAGGTGATACACCTCTTCATCTGAGTGGTACAGGACCCTAGGGACAATCAGAACTTGGACACAGAAATCATTAGAGTCATTGAAGTTGGCAAGGAACACACAGGGACTCACTCCAGACCGCTGGCAAACCCACATGCCAGATGCGGAGGGGACCACCCACTTCTTATTTTTCCTGTTGGGCTCGACTATTTCAGTACAGACATCTCCTCTCCGTTTAGCCAGGGTTGCATTGCCAAAGCATCTGCCCCGACCTGTAACTTGGCTCAGGGTGATTCCTTTTCGAGGTGTGTTCCACCTGCACTGCTGAGGGGCATCGGCTGTGGAATAACTGAAGGGGGTATCTAAGGCGACTCCTTCATAAAATGGGGGCTTAACATCATAACAAAGCCAACAGGAGTCAGTTAGGTTAGGGTTAGATTCGTTCAAGGACAGAAAGGTGGCCTCTAACATACGAAGGATTGGGTCTGAGTCTGACCCGGCTGAACGGCCTATCTGGAAGGGTTCTGCATCGCTGGTTGGGACATTGGTGTCCCTTGTGGGCAAGGTTTTGGGGTAAGTCATGTTTTTCCCTTTTTGTGTACTTTTAATCACTTTGTTGGGTCCAACGGCTCGGGGTGCCGATGGTTGGAGCCTGGTAATTCGTACATTCACCCATTGTTTTGACCCCTGAAGGACCACTGTCCACGCTTTGCCCACAGCCCAGCTGGGATGATTTGGCTGTAAAACTGTCATGTTGTAATGAGTGCATCTCCGAATGTGAGGGGTCTTATGGCGGTTTCGGTAGTAACTTCCCTGAAGGAAGACGGGTGTTTTGCAGCCTGCAGGTGCCCAGGTGAATTGTAGGAACCTATCGGGCTCTTGTGGGTCCCACCCAGGCCCTGACGGCCTGGCGTCTGTGACAATGGTTTCGCAGCCCCAGTGTCCACAGTGTCCCCACCCTGGGTGATTACAGTAACTTTTTCCTGGGTTTGAAGCTGGGCACCAGTAGGATAGGTACATGTGTGTGGCGTGTGGGGAATGGGGGTCTACCTTTGGTTGTCCTGGAAACAGGTCGGTAACACGAAGCATGAATGATGGGGTGTTCGGTGTGGTGATGTCTCCGAGCATCTTATCATCGGTAAGATGTCTCATGACCCACCTGAAGGGCTGATGGGGGTAGTGGTTTGGGCTGGCTTGCCCTCTGGCGACAAGGCCTAGCAGCAATATCACACAGAAGCACTGTTGCTGCTTGGGCCTTACCTTTGGGGGTCCCTCAGGCACTGTCTGGCGGCTTGGTCCCTGCCCCATCAAAGATGAGCCTGCAAGTTTGTTTTATATCAAAGGGTAGCATATCATCACCTCCAAACACGCTGTCAATGAGTGTGGAAACCATGGCAGAATTCATTCCCTTATCTGCAATCGCTTTAATAATTGCTTGTATATCTTTCGGGTTTACCGGAGAGTAGGTCCTTTGGTTTCCGCCTGCCCCCCCCCAGGCGGACTGGGAATACCAGTGTAGAAGCCGGGGGGTACTCAGCACATGTTATTTTTATTTTTCGCCAGTCAGTAAGAGGAGTTTGATCTTTCTCTGATATACCCTTAATCCATGCAGGAGCATTGTGGTTTGTAATCTTATATACCACCGGTTTGTTTTTCTTAAAGCCGAAATCCGAGTCGGAATCCTCTGACCGGCATTCGCCTTCTCCCCAGCTCGAGTCAGACTCAGAGCCGGAAGTCGACTGGCTGGATACTTCCGGGTTACTCTGCTTTTTCCTCCGGCTGCAACCCCGCCCCTTGCGGGGGTCGGGCCGTTCCCTCCCCCTGGGCTCCCTCCGCCTCCTGGGGGAGGTCCTTTCCTTATAGGGACCCAGGGAGAACGGAGCGCTCTGATTGGCTTTGTGCCCCTTCTCGGGGGCCGCCCCTCCTCCCTGCTCGCCCGTGCCTGCACCATTCAACAGGAATGCATTTCCGCCCCCCTCCTCCTGTTTCCCGTCCTGCCTGCCTGCTCCGGCGCCATTTCCAACCCATATGGCGGCGGTGGAGTTTTATCAGGGGCTTCAGGGACCGATGCTCCGGCCGCCCCCCGCGCCTCCTCCGCGAGACCCCGCCAAAACGTTCGCGCAGACTCCCCCCCCTCTGACGGTGAGTCCGTTTGCTGAGGGGGCTCCGGCGCTCCCGCCTCCGTGGGGACCTCCGTGCTACCGGGCTGTTCAGGGTCCGCCGGCGTCTGCGTTGCTGCACCCACGCCCAGTGGCAGCATAGCAAGCAGGCAAGACTGCGCTGCTCTCCAAGTATCCTGCTCCTGTCGAGCTTTTTGCAGGGCTCGGCAGAGCCTGCCCCAGGATTTCAGGGCTTTTCCCGAGCCTGAGGGCATAGTGTCCTCAGCCAGGACCTTAGTACATTTTTCCCAGATCTCTGGGTGCAATACTTCTATCGGGCGCTCTATAGCCCCAAGCTCAAGGAGTCTCGAAAGTGCGAGACATAAATCCTTGTGCTTACATTCAATACCCCACTGAGTATGAATTTGATGTACGACCTTAGCGATGGCTTCCATGATCCTTGCTGGTCCAGGAGGCGTCCCTCCCGCTGCGCAGGTCCGCTGTGCAGCCGCCGGTCCTGTGTCCAGGCGAAACCCAAATCCCGGGCGCTGAGCGATCCCGGGTGTTCGGCACCAGATGTTGCCTTTTAGGCGTGGCGACCTGGTACTAGACTCGGCACGGTGGCTTATAGTTTTAAGCTCACTCGGTCCATAATGCTCCTGACACCAACGTGGTGGACAGCAAATGGCGTTTATTCAAGAGTCTGGGGGGTTTTTATGGCCTGGGGTCGCCTGTGTCACTTCCTCCAGCCCATGTCCGGCTGGGTGCGACCTTGGTGGGGATTAGAGGTCAAACTGAAGGGTAGGGGGGATGTCCTGACTGACCGTACAACCCGAATTCTTCCGCACGCCGGCCCTGTCTCACCACACCTGTCCCTCACACACCTGTGTCTTACCTGGTCAGGTTACCTGGTGGAGAGGAAGAAGAAGGGCTCTCACCGCTGGATGAAGCTCAATTTCTGTCCCTCACCTGTCTCACCTGTGTCTCACCTGTATCTCACCTGTCTCACCTGTCTCACCTGTCCCAGGTTACCTGGTGAAGAGGAAGAAGAAGGGCTCGCACAGGTGGATGAAGCTCCATTTCTGTCTCTCACACACCTGTGTCTCACCTGTCTCACCTGTGTCTCACCTGTCTCACCTGTCTCACCTGTGCAGGTTACCTGGTGGAGAGGAAGAAGAAGGGCTCCCACCGGTGGATGAAGCTCAATTTCTGTCCCTTACCTGTCTCACCTGTGTCTCACCTGTCCCAGGTTGCCTGGTGGAGAGGAAGAAGAAGGGCTCCCACCGATGGATGAAGCTCAATTTCTGTCTCTCACACCTCTGTGTCTCACCTGTCCCTTACCTGTCTCACCTGTCTCACCTGTGCAGGTTACCTGGTGGAGAGGAAGAAAAAGGGCTCTCATTGATGAATGTCTCACCTGTGTCTCACCTGTCCCTTACCTGTCTCACCTGTCCCACCACACCTGTGTCTCACCTGTCTCACCTGGGCAGGTTACCTGGTGGAGAGGAAGAAGAAGGGCTCTCACCGCTGGATGAAGCTCAATTTCTGTCTCTCACACCTCTGTGTCTCACCTGTCCCAGGTTACCTGGTGGAGAGGAAGAAGAAGGGCTCTCACCGCTGGATGAAGCTCAATTTCTGTCTCTCACACACCTGTGTCTCACCTGTCCCAGGTTACCTGGTGGAGAGGAAGAAGAAGGGCTCGCACAGGTGGATGAAGCTCAGTTTCTGTCTCTCACACACCTGTGTCTCACCTGTGCAGGTTACCTGGTGGAGAGGAAGAAGAAGGGCTCCCACCAGTGGATGAAGCTCAATTTCTGTCTCTCACCTGTCCCTGTTTCACCTGTGTCTCACCTTTATCTCACCTGTGTCTCACCTGTCCCTTACCTGTCTCACCGGTCCCTTACCTGTCTCACCTGTCTCACCTGTGTCTCACCTGTCCCAGGTTACCTGGTGGAGAGGAAGAAGAAGGGCTCACACTGCTGGATGAAGTGGGATTTAGGGCTCCTGTGTCTCACCTGTGTCTCACCTGTCTCACCTGTGTCTCACCTGTCTCACCTGTCGCAGGTTACCTGGTGGAGAGGAAGAAGAAGGGCTTGCTGCCTTTTAATGCATGGTGAGGTGACCTGGCTCTGAGGAACGGCACGGCAACCCACAACCTTCAGGGTCACTCGGGCCGAGAACACACGCAGACACCAGTATGGTGGACGGTTCAAGACCTTTATTGTCCCGCCTCGTCGGGTTTTATACTCTGCTAGTTCTTTCTCTACGTCAGGGGGTCTTACTTTACTGTAATTGGTTAGTAAGGAGTAAAAAGTTACAAATGTTAGGGGGGACTACATTCTTGGGTGATCCTTTATCACTGGGCATTAGGGGGAGAGCAACTCTACTGCTTTCCGTGACATGGCGAGATTTTCCGAGCGCCTAACCCTATCCACTACATCTCCCCCCCTTTTCTATAAATGAACGAAGTAGTCATATACATAGGTACTGAGATGAGGCATGAGGTTGTTGACAAAAAAAGAGTTTGATAAACTTGAGTAGAAAATCTTGTGACTGGCAGTGTTCCCTGGTCGGATTCACAGGAGTTGTTGCCGGCCTATGAACAGGATGTTGGCCCGTTCCAGGAGGGTCTGAATGAATGAGACCAGCTTGTTCAGCAGGCACGGTCCGAAGGTGACAGCTAAAAGCAGCATTGCCAATGGACTTATTAGGGTAGAAATCAGAGTGGTTAGCCATGGTGATCGATTGAACCAGGACTCGAACCAGCCCTGTTGGGCTTCTCTGTCTTTCTGCCTCTGAGCCAGTCTGTTTCGGAGTTCTGCCATGGAGTCTCTCACGACTCCCATGTGGTCTGCATAGAAGCAGCACTCCTCCTTCAAGGCGGCACACAGGCCCCCTTGCTGCATGAACAGGAGGTCTAGACCTCGCCTGTTCTGCAAAACCACTTCTGAGAGTGAGGAGACTGACTTCTCTAGAAAGGAGATGGATTTCTCGATCCTTTGCAGGTCCTCATCGATTGTTGCCTGCAGCTGTGACAGTCTTTGGTGCTGGGTCGCCAAGGCTGAGACTCCTGTGGCCGTTCTGACTGCTCCTAGGCCCAGCAGTATTGCGACAGTTATACCTGTTATTATTTCTCTTTTGTGAACCCTGCTGGGTTCTTCGAAAAGGGGGTACACTTCTTCATCTGCGTGGTACAGGATCCTAGGAACAATCAGAACTTGGACACAAAAGTCGTTAGAGTCATTGAATTTGGCAAGGAACACACAGGGACTCACTCCAGACTTTTGGCAAACCCACATCCCAGGTGCGGATGGGATTACCCACTTATTGTTTTTCCCGTCGGGTTTGACAACTTCGGTGCAGACGTTGCCTCTCCGCCTAGCTAGGGTTGCATTGCCAAAGCATCTGCCCTGGCTTGTGACCTGACTCAGGGTGATTCCTTTGCGGGGTGTGTCTCATCTACATTGGTTGGGTGCATCTGCTGTGGAGTAACTGAAGGGAGTGTTTAGAGCCACTCCTTCGTAAAAGGGGGGTTCGACATCGTAACAAAGCCAGCAGGATTCGGTTAGGTTAGGGTTAGATTCGTTCAAGGACAGAAAGGTGGCCTCCAACATACGAAGGATTGGGTCTGAGTCTGACCCAGCTGAACGGCCTATCTGGAAGGGTTCTGCATTGCTGGTTAGGACATCGGTGTCCCTTGTGGGCAAGGTTTTGGGGTAAGTCATGTTTTTCCCTTTTCATGTACTTTTAATCACTTTGTTGGGTCCAACGGCTCGGGGTGCCGACGGTTGGAGCCTGGTAATTCGTACATTCACCCACTGATTTGACCCCTTAAGGACTACTGTCCACGCTTTGCCCACGGCCCAGCTGGGATGATTTGGCTGTAAAACTGTCATGTTGTAATGAGTGCATCTCCGAATTTGAGGGGTCTTATGGCGGTTTCGGTAGTAACTTCCCTGAAGGAAGACGGGTGTTTTGCAGCCTGCAGGTGCCCAGGTGAATTGTAGGAACCTGTCGGGCTCTTGTGGGTCCCACCCAGGCCCTGACGGCCTGGCGTCCGTGACTGTTGTTTCGCAGCCCCAGTGCCCACAATATCCCCACCTTGGTTATTACAGTAACTTTTTCCTGGGTTGGAAGCTGGGCACCAGTAGGATAGGTACATGTGTGTGGCATGTGAGGAATGGGGGTCTACCTTTGGTTGTCCTGGAAACAGGTCGGTAACACGAAGCACGAAGGATGGGGTGTTCGGTGTGATGATGTCTCCGAGCATCTTACCATCGGTAAGATGTCTCATGACCCACCTGAAGGGCTGATGGGGGTAGTGGTTTGGGCTGGCTTGCCCTCTGGCGACAAGGCCCAGCAGCAATATCACACAGAAGCACTGTTGCTGCTTGGGCCTTACCTTTGGGGGTCTCTCAGGCACTGTCTGGCGGCTTGGTCCCTGCCCCATCAAAGATGAGCCTGCAAGTTTGTTTTATATCAAAGGCTAGCATATCATCACCTCCAAACACGCTGCCAATGAGTGTGGAAACCATGGCAGAATTAATTCCCTTATCTGCAATCGCTTTAGTAATTGCTTGTATATCTTTCGGGTTTACCGGAGAGTAGGTCCTTTGGTTTCCGCCTGCCCCTCCCAGGCGGACTGGGAATACCAGTGTAGAAGCCGGGGCGTACTCAGCACAAGCGATCTTTATTTTTCGCCAGTCAGTAAGAGGAGTTTGATCTTTCTGTGATATACCCTTAATCCATGCAGGAGCATTGTGGTTTGTGATCTTATATACCACCGGTTTGTTTTTCTTAAAGCCGGAATCCGAGTCGGAATCCTCTGACCGGCATTCACCTTCTCCCCAGCTCGAGTCAGACTCAGAGCCGGAAGTAGACTGGCTGGATACTTCCGGGTTACTCTGCTTTTTCCTCCGGCTGCGACCCCGCCCCTTGCGGGGGTCGGGCCGTTCCCTCCCCCTGGGCTCCCTCCGCCTCCTGGGGGAGGTCCTTTCCTTATAGGGACCCAGGGAGAACAGAGCGCTCTGATTGGCTTTGTGCCCCTTCTCGGGGGCCGCCCCTCCTCCCTGCTCGCCCGTGCCTGCACCATTCAACAGGAATGCATTTCCGCCCCCCTCCTCCTGTTTCCCGTCCTGCCTGCCTGCTCCGGCGCCATTTCCAACCCATATGGCGGCGGTGGAGTTTTATCAGGGGCTTCAGGGACCGATGCTCCGGCCGCCCCCCGCGCCTCCTCCGCGAGACCTCGCCAAAACGCTCGCGCAGACTCCCCCCCCTCTGACGGTGAGTCCGTTTGCTGAGGGGCTCCGGCGCTCCCGCCTCCGCGGGGGCCTCCGTGCTCCCGGGCTGTTCAGGGTCCGCCGGCGTCTGCGTTGCTGCACCCACGCCCAGTGGCGGCATAGCAAGCAGGCAAGACTGCGCTGCTCTCCAAGTATCCTGCTCTTGTCGAGCTTTTTGCAGGGCTCGGCAGAGCCTGCCCCAGGATTTCAGGGCTTTTCCCGAGCCTGAGGGCATAGTGTCCTCAGCCAGGGCCTTAGTACATTTTTCCCAGATCTCTGGGTGTAATTCTTCTATCGGGCGTTCTATAGCCCCAAGCTCAAGGAGTCTCGAAAGTGCGAGAAATAAATCCTTGTGCTTACATTCCATACCCCACTGAGTATGAATTTGATGTACGACCTTAGCAATGGCTTCCATGATCCTCGCTGGTCCTGGAGGCGTCCCTCCCCGCTGCGCAGGTCCGCTGTGCAGCCGCCGGTCCTGTGTCCAGGCGAACCCCAAATCCCGGGCGCTGAGCGATCCCGGGTGTTCGGCACCAGATGTTGCCTTTTAGGCGTGGCGACCTGGTTCTAGACTCGGCATGGTGGCTTATAGATTTAAGCTCACTCGGTCCATAATGCTCCTGACACCAACGTGGTGGACAGCAAATGGTGTTTATTCAAGAGTCTGGGGGGTTTTTAAAGCTTGGGGTCGCTTGTGTCATTTCCTCCAGCCCATGTCCGGCTGGGTGCGACCTTGGTGGGGATTAGAGGTCAAGCTGAAGGGTAGGGGGGATGTCCTGACTGACCGTACAACCCGAATTCTTCCGCACGCGGGCCCTGTCTCACCACACCTGTCCCTCACACACCTGTGTCTCACCTGGCCAGGTTACCTGGTGGAGAGGAAGAAGAAGGGCTCTCACCGCTGGATGAAGCTCCATTTCTGTCTCTCACACACCTGTGTCTCACCTGTGTCTCACCTGTGTCTCACCTGTCTCACCTGTGCAGGTTACCTGGTGGAGAGGAAGAAGAAGGGCTCCCATTGATGGATGAAGATCAATTTCTGTCCCTCACCTGTCTCACCTGTGTCTCACCTGTGTCTCACCTGTGTTTCACCTGTTTCACCTGGCCAGGTTACCTGGTGGAGAGGAAGAAGAAGGGCTCTCATTGATAGATGAAGCTCAATTTCTGTCCCTTACCTGTCTCACCTGTGTCTCACCTGTGTCTCACCTGTGTTGCCTTTTAGGCCCTGTCTCACCACATCTCCCCCTCCCCTCATGATTAGTAAATTCTCATAAGGTTAAAAAAAAAAGGTTACAAAATTTCATGGGTTAGTAAAATTAGTACAAAATTATATGTGCGTTAGTAGCTGGCACGCCTTAATGCAATTGTCAGCGCTCGAGAAAGAAAATGTTAGTCATTTCTAAACGCTTTTTAACGAATAGCACCAGTTTGTTTAATATGCAAGGCCCGAAGATTAGGGTTAGTAGGATTATAGTGACTCTATATTTCTATAGAGTAGAAATCAAGGTTGTGAGCCATGGAGATCGGTTGAACCAGGATTCGAACCAGCCCTGTTGGGCTTCTCTGTCCCTCTGTCTCTGAGCCAATCTGTTTCGGAGCTCTGCCATGGAGTCTCTGACAACTCCTGTGTGGTCTGCATAGAAGCAGCATTCCTCCTTCAGGGCAGCACACAGGCCTCCCTGCTGCATGAGCAGGAGGTCCAGTCCTCGCCTGTTTTGCAGGACTACCTCTGAAAGTGAGGAGACTGACTTCTCCAGAAAGGAGATGGATTTCTCGATTCTCTGTAGGTCTTCGTCAATCGTTGTCTGCAGCTGGGACAGTCCTTGGTGCTGAGTCGCTAGGGCTGAGACACCTGTAGCCGTTCCAGCTGCTCCTAGTCCGAGCAACATTGCTATGGTTATACCTGTCAGTATTTCTCTTTTGTGGAGCCGGCTGGATTCCTCGAAAAGGTGATACACCTCTTCGTCAGAGTGGTACAGGACCCTAGGGACAATCAGAACTTGGACACAGAAATCATTAGAGTCATTGAAGTTGGCAAGGAACACACAGGGACTCACTCCAGACCGCTGGCAAACCCTCATGCCAGATGCGGAGGGGACCACCCACTTCTTATTTTTCCTGTTGGGCTCGACTATTTCAGTACAGACGTCTCCTCTCCGTTTAGCCAGGGTTGCATTGCCAAAGCATCTGCCCCGACCTGTGACTTGGCTCAGTGTGAGTCCTTTCCAAGGTGTGTTCCACCTGCACTGGTGAGGGGCATCGGCTGTGGAATAACTGAAGGGGGTATCTAAGGCGACTCCTTCATAAAAAGGGGGTTTAATATCATAAGAAAGCCAACAGGAGTCAGTTAGGTTAGGGTTAGATTCGTTCAGGGATAGAAAGGTGGCCTCCAACATACGAAGGATTGGGTCCGAGTCTGACCCAGCTGAACGGCCTATCTGGAAGGGTTCTGCATCGCTGGTTGGGACATTGGTGTCCCTTGTGGGCAAGGTTTTGGGGTAAGTCATGTTTCTCCCTTTTCGTGTACTTTTAATCACTTTGTTGGGTCCAACGGCTCGGGATGCCGACGGTTGGAGCCTGGTAATTCGTACATTCACCCATTGTTTTGACCCCTGAAGGACCACTGTCCATGCTTTGCCCACAGCCCAGCTGGGATGATTTGGCTGTAAAACTGTCATGTTGTAGTGAGTGCATCTCCGAATTTTGGGGGTCTTATGGCGGTTTTGGTAGTAACTTCCCTGAAGGAAGACGGGTGTTTTGCAGCCTGCAGGTGCCCAGGTGAATTGTAGGAACCTGTCGGGCTCTTGTGGGTCCCACCCAGGCCCTGACGGCCTGGCATCCGTGACTATTGTTTCGCAGCCCCAGTGCCCACAGTGTCCCCACCCTGGGTTATTACAGTAACTCTTTCCTGGGTTTGAAGCTGGGCACCAGTAGGATAGGTACATGTGTGTGGCGTGTGGAGAATGGGGGTCTACCTTTGGTTGTCCTGGAAACAGGTCGGTAATGCGAAGCACGAAGGATGGGGTGTTCGGTGTGGTGATGTCTCCGAGCATCTTATCATCGGTAAGATGTCTCATGACCCACCTGAAGGGCTGATGGGGGTAGTGGTTTGGGCTGGCTTGCCCTCTGGCGACAAGGCCCAGCAGCAATATCACACAGAAGCACTGTTGCTGCTTGGGCCTCATCCTTGGGGGTCTCTCAGGCACTGTCTGGCGGCTTGGTCCCTGCCCCATCAAAGATGAGCCTGCAAGTTTGTTTTATATCAAAGGGTAGCATATCATCACCTCCAAACACGCTGTCAATGAGTGTGGAAACCATGGCAGAATTAATTCCCTTATCTGCAATCGCTTTAGTAATTGCTTGTATATCTTTCGGGTTTACCGGAGAGTAGGTCCTTTGGTTTCCGCCTGCCCCCCCCAGGCGGACTGGGAATACCAGTGTAGAAGCCGGGGCGTACTCAGCACATGCGATCTTTATTTTTCGCCAGTCAGTAAGAGGAGTTTGATCTTTCTCTGATATACCCTTCATCCATGCAGGAGCATTGTGGTTTGTGATCTTATATACCACCGGTTTGTTTTTCTTAAAGCCAGAATCCGAGTCGGAATCCTCTGACCGGCATTCGCCTTCTCCCCAGCTCAAGTCAGACTCAGAGCCGGAAGTAGACTGGCTGGATACTTCCGGGTTACTCTGCTTTTTCCTCCGGCTGCGACCCCGCCCCTTGCGGGGGTCGGGCCGTTCCCTCCCCCTGGGCTCCCTCCGCCTCCTGGGGGAGGTCCTTTCCTTATAGGGACCCAGGGAGAACGGAGCACTCTGATTGGCTTTGTGCCCCTTCTCGGGGGCTGCCCCTCCTCCCTGCTCGCCCATGCCTGCACCATTCAACAGGAATGCATTTCCGCCCCCCCCCCACTCCTGTTTCCGGTTCTGCCCGCCTGCTTCGGCGCCATTTCCAACCCATATGGCGGCGGTGGAGTTTTATCAGGGGCTTCAGGGACCGATGCTCCGGCCGCCCCCCGCGCCTCCTCCGCGAGACCTCACCAAAATGCCCGCGCGGACTCCCCCCCCCTCTGACGGTGAGTCCGTTTGCTGAGGGGGCTCCGGCGCTCCCGCCTCCGCGGGGACCCCCGTGCTCCCGGGCTGTTCGGGGTCCGCCGGCGTCTGCATTGCTGCACCCACGCCCAGGGGCGGCATAGCAAGCAGGCAAGACTGCGCTGCTCTCCAAGTATCCTGCTCCTGTCGAGCTTTTTGCAGTGCTCGGCAGAGCCTGCCCCAGGATTTCAGGGCTTTTCCCGAGCCTGAGGGCATAGTGTCCTCAGCCAGGACCTTAGTACATTTTTCCCAGATCTCTGGGTGCAATACTTCTATCGGGCGTTCTATAGCCCCAAGCTCAAGGAGTCTCGAAAGTGCAAGACATAAATCCTTGTGCTTACATTCAATACCCCACTGAGTATGAATTTGATGTATGACCTTAGCGATGGCTTCCATGATCCTTGCTGGTCCTGGAGGCGTCCCTCCGCGACGCACGCTCCAGCCGTGCAGCCGCCGGTCCCGTGTCCAGGTGAAACCCAAATCCCGGGCGCTGAGCGATCCCGGGTGTTCGGCACCAGATGTTGCCTTTTAGGCGTGGCGACCTGGTTCTAGGCTCGGCACGGTGGCCCAGCGCTGGGGCACACTCGGTCCATAAGCTCCTGACACCAACGTGGTGGACAGCAAATGGCATCTATTCAAGAGTCTGGGGGGTTTTTATGGCCTGGGGTCGCCTGTGTCACTTCCTCCAGCCCATGTCCGGCTGGGTGCGACCTTGGTGGGGATTAGAGGTCAAACTGAAGGGTAGGGGGGATGTCCTGACTGACCGTAGAACCCGAATTCTTCCGCACGCAGGCCCTGTCTCACCACACCTGTCCCTCACACATCCGTGTCTCACCTGGTCAGGTTACCTGGTGGAGAGGAAGAAGAAGGGCTCTCACCACTGGATGAAGCTCAATTTCTGTCCCTCACCTGTCTCACCTGTGTCTCACCTGTGTTTCACCTGTCTCACCTGTCTCACCTGTCCCAGGTTACCTGGTGGAGAGGAAGAAGAAGGGCTCGCACAGGTGGATGAAGCTCCATTTCTGTCTCTCACACACCTGTGTCTCACCTGTGTCTCACCTGTGTCTCACCTGTCTCACCTGTGCAGGTTACCTGGTGGAGAGGAAGAAGAAGGGCTCCCACCGGTGGATGAAGCTCCATTTCTGTCCCTTACCTGTCTCACCTGTGTCTCACCTGTCTCACCTGTGTCTCACCTGTCCCAGGTTACCTGGTGGAGAGGAAGAAGAAGGGCTCCCACCGGTGGATGAAGCTCCATTTCTGTCCCTTACCTGTCTCTCCTGTCCCTTACCTGTCTCACCTGTGTCTCACCTGTCCCAGGTTACCTGGTGGAGAGGAAGAAGAAGGGCTCGCACAGGTGGATGAAGCTCCATTTCTGTCCCTTACCTGTCTCACCTGTGTCTCACCTGTCCCAGGTTGCCTGGTGGAGAGGAAGAAGAAGGGCTCCCACCTGTGGATGAAGCTCCATTTCTGTACCTCACACACCTGTGTCTCACCTGTCTCACCTGTGCAGGTTACCTGGTGGAGAGGAAGAAGAAGGGCTCCCACCAGTGGATGAAGCTCAATTTCTGTCCCTTACCTGTCTCACCTGTGTCTCACCTGTCTCACCTGTGTCTCACCTGTCCCTTACCTGTCTCACCTGGCCAGGTTACCTGGTGGAGAGGAAGAAGAAGGGCTCCCATTGATGGATGAAGATCAATTTCTGTCCCTCACCTGTCTCACCTGTGTCTCACCTGTCCCTTACCTGTCTCACCTGTCCCTTACCTGTCTCACCTGTCTCACCCGTGTCTCACCTGTGTTTCACCTGTCTCACCTGTCTCACCTGGCCAGGTTACCTGGTGGAGAGGAAGAAGAAGGGCTCTCATTGATGGACGAAGCTCAATTTCTGTCCCTTACCTGTCTCACCTGTGCAGGTTACCTGGCGTAGAGGAAGAAGAAGGGCTCCCATTGATGGATGTCTCACCTGTGTCTCTCCTGTCCCTTACCTGTCTCACCTGTGTCTCACCTGGCCAGGTTACCTGGTGGAGAGGAAGAAGAAGGGCTCCCACCGGTGGATGAAGCTCAATTTCTGTCCCTTACCTGTCTCACCTGTGTCTCACCTGTGTCTCACCTGTCTCACCTGGTCAGGTTACCTGGTGGAGAGGAAGAAGAAGGGCTCGCACAAGTGGATGAAGCTCCATTTCTGTCCCTTACCTGTCTCACCTGTCTCACCTGTGCAGGTTACCTGGTGGAGAGGAAGAAGAAGGGCTCCCATTGATAGATGAAGCTCAATTTCTGTCTCTCACACACCTGTGTCTCACCTGTCCCTCATCTGTGTCTCACCTGTCCCTCACCTGTCCCTCACCTGTCTCACCTGTCTCACCTGGCCAGGTTACCTGGTGGAGAGGAAGAAGAAGGGCTCGCACAGGTGGATGAAGCTCAATTTCTGTCTCTCACACCTCTGTGTCTCACCTGTCCCAGGTTACCTGGTGGAGAGGAAGAAGAAGGGCTCCCACCGGTGGATGAAGCTCAATTTCTGTCTCTCACATACCTGTGTCTCACCTGTCCCAGGTTACCTGGTGGAGAGGAAGAAGAAGGGCTCCCACCGGTGGATGAAGCTCAATTTCTGTCTCTCACCTGTCTCACCTGTGTCTCACCTGTGTCTCACCTGTCTCACCTGTGTCTCACCTGTCCCTCACCTGTCCCTCACCTGTCTCACCTGTCTCACCTGGCCAGGTTATCTGGTGGAGAGGAAGAAGAAGGGCTCTCATTGATGAATGTCTCACCTGTGTCTCACCTGTCCCTTACCTGTCTCACCTGTCCCTCACACACCTGTCTCTCACCTGTCTCACCTGGGCAGGTTACCTGGTGGAGAGGAAGAAGAAGGGCTCACACAGGTGGATGAAGCTCAATTTCTGTCTCTCACACCTCTGTGTCTCACCTGTCCCAGGTTACCTGCTGGAGAGGAAGAAGAAGGGCTCGCACAGGTGGATGAAGCTCAGTTTCTGTCTCTCACACACCTGTGTCTCACCTGTGCAGGTTACCTGGTGGAGAGGAAGAAGAAGGGCTCCCACCGGTGGATGAAGCTCAATTTCTGTCTCTCACCTGTCTCACCTGTGTCTCACCTGTGTCTCACCTGTCTCACCTGTGTCTCACCTGTCTCACCTGTCCCTTACCTGTCTCACCTGTCTCACCTGTGTCTCACCTGTCTCACCTTTGTCTCACCTGTCCCAGGTTACCTGGTGGAGAGGAAGAAGAAGGGCTCACACTGCTGGATGAAGTGGGATTTAGGGCTCCTGTGTCTCACCTGTGTCTCACCTGTCTCACCTGTGTCTCACCTGTCTCACCTGTCGCAGGTTACCTGGTGGAGAGGAAGAAGAAGGGCTTGCTGCCTTCTAATGCATGGTGAGGTGACCTGGCTCTGAGGAACGGCACGGCAACCCACAACCTTCAGGGTCACTCGGGCCAAGAACACACGCAGACACCAGTATGGTGGACGGTTCGAGACCTTTATTGTCCCGCCTCGTCGGGTTTTATACTCTGCCAGTTTTTTCTCTACGTCAGGGAGTCTTACTTTACTGTAATTGGTTAGTAAGGGGTAAAAAGATACAAATGTTAGGGGGGACTACATTCTTGGGTGATCACTTATCACTGGGCATTAGGGGGAGAGCAACTCTACTGCTTTCCGTGACATCGTGAGATTTTCCGAGCGCCTAACCCTATCCACTACATCTCCCCCCCCTTTTCTACAAATGAACGAAGTAGTCATATACATAGGTACTGAGATGAGGCATGAGGTTGTTGACAAAAAAGAGTTTGGTAAACTTGAGTAGAAATTCTTGTGACTGGCAGTGTTCCCTGGTCGGATTCACAGGAGTTGTTGCCGGCCTAGGAACAGGATGTTGGCCCGTTCCAGGCGGGTCTGAATGAATGAGACCAGCTTGTTCAGCAGGCACGGTCCGAAGGTGACAGCTAAAAGCAGCATTGCCAATGGACCTATTAGGGTAGAAATCAGAGTGGTTAGCCATGGTGATCGATTGAACCAGGACTCGAACGAGCCCTGTTGGGCTTCTCTGTCCCTCTGCCTCTGAGCCAGTCTGTTTCGGAGTTCTGCCATGGAGTGTCTCACGACTCCCATGTGGTCTGCATAGAAGCAGCATTCCTCCTTCAAGGCGGCACACAGGCCCCCTTGCTGCATGAACAGGAGGTCTAGACCTCGCCTGTTCTGCAAAACCACTTCTGAGAGTGAGGAAACTGACTTCTCTAGAAAGGAGATGGATTTCTCGATCCTTTGCAGGTCCTCGTCGATTGTTGCCTGCAGCTGTGACAGTCCTTGGTGCTGGGTTGCCAAGGCTGAGACTTCTGTGGCCGTTCTGACTGCTCCTAGGCCCAGCAGTATTGCGACAGTTATACCTGTTATTACTTCTCTTTTGTGAAGCCGGCTGGGTTCCTCGAAAAGGGGGTACACTTCTTCATCTGCGTGGTACAGGATCCTAGGAACAATCAGAACTTGGACACAAAGGTCATTAGAGTCATTGAATTTGGCAAGGAACACACAGGGACTCACTCCAGACTTTTGGCAAACCCACATCCCAGGTGCGGATGGGATTGCTCACTTATTGTTTTTCCCGTCGGGTTTGACAACTTCGGTGCAGACGTTGCCTCTCCGCCTAGCTAGGGTTGCATTGCCAAAGCATCTGCCCTGGCTTGTGACCTGACTCAGGGTGATTCCTTTGCGGGGTGTGTCCCATCTACATTGGTCGGGTGCATCTGCTGTGGAGTAACTGAAGGGAGTGTTTAAAGCGACTCTTTCGTAAAAGGGGGGTTCGACATCGTAACAAAGCCAGCAGGATTCGGTTAGGTTAGGGTTAAATTCGTTCAGGGATAGGAAGGTAGCTTCTAGCATACGAAAGATTGGGTCTAAATCTGACTTAGCTAAACGGTCTACTTGAAAGGCCTCTACATGGCCGGTCAGGATATCAGCGACCCTCGTGGGTAAGTCTTTGGGGTGGGTGGCGTTTCTCCCTTTCGGCACGCTTTTAATCACTTTGTTGGGTCCAACCGCTCGGGGTGCCGACGGTCGGAGCTTAATAATTCACACGTTTACTTTTTCTTTTGACCCTTGAAGGACTACTGTCCATGTTCTGCCTGTTGCCCAGCTAGGGTGATGTGGCTGTAAAACTGTCATGTTGTAGTTTGTGCATTTCTGAAATTTGGGGATTTTATGGTGATATCGATGGAAGTCTCCAGGTATGAAAATGGGTGTTTTGCAACCGGTGGGTGCTCAGGTGAACTGTAGGAATTTGTCGGGCTCCTGTGGATCCCACCCAGGCCCTGACGGTCTGGCATCTGTGACAATGGTTTCGCAGCCCCAGTGCCCACAGTGTCCCCACCCTGGGTGGTTGCAGTAGCTTTTCCCAGGGTTTGAAGCTGGGCACCAGTAGGATAGGTACATGTGTGTGGCGTGTGGGGAATGGGGGTCTACCTTTGGTTGTCCTGGAAACAGGTTGGTGATGCGGAGCACGAAGGATGGGGTGTTCGGTGTGGTGATTTCTTTGAGCACTTTGTCACTACTAAGGTGTTGCATGACCCACCTGAAGGGCTGATGGGGGTAGTGATCTGGGCTGGCTTGCCCTCTGGCGACAAGCCCCAACAGCAAAATCCCACAAAAGCACCGTTGATGCCTGGGTCTCACCCGTGCGGGTCTCTCGGGCGCTGCCTGACGGCTTGGTGGTCTGTCGCTTACTTCTGGAATGGGGATGTACGCGTCACGAGGACGTCCCACGAGCATGTCCTGTAAGCAGAAACTCGCAACTCTCATCAGTCTCATTTTGCTTGCTACGGAGGTCCGGCTTAATTGACTTAAGTGGGCACCACCTAGTTTTGCCGTCCTTTTTGACAGCTGCGTACCCTCGCCCCGTGAGCATCAACCTCCAGCCCCGTTCCCATTCGCCTAGCTCGTTTCTAATTACAACCTGCGGGCCCTCCTCTAGCGTTCGAGTGACCCAGTGTTTTTGGACGGGACTGTTTGTTTCATCTCCTCTAGGGAATTGGTTCAATGCCAGCAGAGCAGTTGCCAGTATACGTGCCTGATCTCCTGGGGGAATGGCATTGGCAAAGCCTTCTGCTTCCACCAACACTTCTATCTTGGTTTTCAGGGTCTGATTTGCTCTCTCGACTATGGCCTGCCCAGTACTGTTATACGGGATACCTCGCACTAATGTGATGCCCCATTTCGAAGCGAACTCTTGTACTGGTTTAGAAATGAAATTGGAACCGTTGTCAGTTTTGATCTGCTTAGGGATACCAAGCCAGGCCATGGCTGTGAGCCAGTGCTGAATTGTGGCTTTGGAGTTTGTTTTGGCGTGCTGTGTGGCTATGATCATTCCGCTATAAGTGTCTACTGTCACTGCAAGCCATGCTCGAGGCTTCAGCAGTTCGCACCAAGTGAAGTCCGACTGCCAGATTTCTGAGGACTTGAGACCTCTCGGGTTGACCCCGTAGGTCCACAGGGGTGACTTCTGGCAATGAGGGCAGGTGGCTACCACATGTTTCGCGTCCGCTGTCGGGATTCCGCATCTCTTCACCAGCGCTTTGGCTCCGATGTGGAGCGACTCGTGCAGTTGACAAGCTTCCTGCAGCGTCCAGACGCCTTTCGCTGCGGCGTCCGCTTTGTCGTTGCCGGTCTGGAAGTAACCTTTGACTGGGTCGTGGCTGTTGATGTGGATGACTGACACGGTGCCCTGTCGCGAGGAGAGCGCTTCTTCTAGCGTTAGGGCTGCTGCTGATGTCGACACTCCTGGTCCTGCCATGGCTAGGCAGAGCTTTGCCACGAATATAGAGTCTGTTACAATGTTGAGGTGTTCTCCTTGGAAAAGTCCGCACGCCAAGACGACTGCTGCTGCCTCCAGCTGTTGCACTGACAGTGTGGGGTCACACGCTTTGACGCAGTGCCATTGCTCTCCTGCCTGCCACACTGCTGCTGCGGTTGAAGTCGTGGAGGAAGCGTCTGTGAAGACCATTGGTCCTGGCTGCGGTCGATCCATGACCTTTGGTGGCATGTCCATGTCGACTACAGTCAGCAGCTTAGTCCAGGGTGGCTTGGAGGAGTAGGAGATTTCTCCTCCGAAGCCGGTGAGAGCGAGGGCTAGGTACTCCGATATTGTGGTTGACTCCGTGGTCGGTTGCTTGCGGAAAGGGAGGTGGATGCTTGTCGGCTCTGTTCCTAGGTGTCTCAAAGCGAGTTTCCTGCCCTTCATGATGAGGTTAGCAATGCATTCGATTCCTGGGGAAAAGGCACGGGCAGGTCTTCCGAGCACCACCCATTGAATGGGTCGGGCCTTTTCAGAAGGTCCTTGGGCCAGTGCTCCCACTCCCCCCTTCGGTGTGAGGTTGACGTATAGGTCCAGCGGCAAGGCTGGGTTCCACCTGGCGAGTGTGCCAGTGGCCATCTGGCTTTCGATGAAGTCGAGGGAGCTCATTGCCTGCGGTGTCAGGTTCTTGGGATCCCAGGGGTTCTTTCTTTTCAGGAGGTCATATAGAGGATCCATGACCTCGGGGGGGACTAGGATGATGTTGCGAAGCCACTGCAGCGATCTCACCAGGCGTTGCACGTCGTGGAGTGTTTTGATGTCTCGACAGACCTTCGCCTTGGGGGGTGTCACGTGGGAGCTTGTGATCCCCACTCCCAGGAAGGTCACGCAGGGTCCTCTCTTGATCTTTGCGCTCGCGATCTCGAAGCCGTTGGCCTGAAGGGTTTCTGTGATCGTGGACACCAGGTGATCCACTTGGCTTGTCGATGGTGCAGCGACTAAGGTGTCGTCCATGTATTGGATGATGGTTGCGTCGGGATAGGAGTGTCGGACTGGCGTCAGTGCTTTGTCCACGGTGATTTGGCATACGACAGGGCTGTCGACGAGACCTTGTGGAAGTACCCTCCATTGGAAGCGAAGGTTGGGCCGCTCGCCGTTTCGAAACACCACGGAAAAGGCAAACCGTTCTCTGTCCTCGGGGTGCAGGGGTATTGAAAAGAAACAGTCCTTGATGTCCAGCACTGCACACGGCTGCCCTGTGGGGATGGCTGAGTTCGCGGGGAGCAGTGTCTGGACTGGACTCATGGGTCGGATCGTCTTGTTCACTTCTCTCAGATCGTGGATGAGGCGATAGCCTTCTCCAGACCTTTTGGGGATCACGAATACAGGGATGTTCCACAGGCTGATGGAGCGTTCTATGTGACCCTTTTGCAGTTCACGGTTGACCAGTTCCAGCAAAGCTGCCATTCGAGGCTCTGTCAGGGGCCACTGCTCAACCCATACGGGGTCTGATGATTTCCAGGTTAATTTGATTGGCAGCGGGGGGTGCACAGCAGTGGCCCTTAGGATAAATTTGTAATCCGGAATCCTAGCAGGGAAAGAACATCCCTTCCTAACAGGGGTGGAGAATTTTGCAAGATGTAGGGGTAGATTGCTACTGTCTGTTCTGGTCCCTCTTTTGTGTGAAGTGTTAAAGCCACCAGCTGGGTGCTTTTCCATGCCCGGGACTGCCCTCCCACTCCATTCACTGGAGGGACTTCTTTGAATTGCCAATGCCCGGGCCAGTATGCTTGGGGAATAATTGTGCAGTCTGATCCCGTGTCGGCCCAGAACTGAAATTCTATGACATGGGGATCCTGGCTGCCGTAAAGGCGGCAAGTCCCCCGCACCATCAGGGGTTCCTTCCCTATTTTCATTGCCAGGGCCACCCAGGGATCCCGCGCTGGGGCGTCCTTTGCTGTTCCTGTGGCACCAGCGTGGCCTGTGGCTGTGGGGGGTGCGAAAGCATTACTGGTGGTGTTGTGTAGTTCTGGCATTGTGGTGGTGGGGGGTGTGAAAGCATTACTGGTGATGTTGTGTGGTTCTGGCATTGTGTTGTAGGTGGGGATGTAAAATTGACTGCTTCCTGTAGGGGTGTGGGGTATGAGGGTCTTATGCCCCACTGGGGGTTGCTGTAGCTGGGCCGCTGCACATTCCAGGCGGGAGGGGGCTGAGCACGGCCCAGCCACCCCCTCCCTCTGCCGTTTCCCTGAAGCTTGGATCTGCATTCCCTAGCTAAATGCCCCTTTTTCCTACATGCCCAGCATGGCCCCCTAAACCCTCCCTGGTGTGGTGGAGCAGCTGCTGAACGGTGCTTTGGCTGGGGGCGGTTTACTGCCACGTGACCTGCCTGGTCACACTTAAGGCATGCCATCATACTGGTTATTGCGGTGTGGACTGCTGTTTGGATGGGAGCAAGGTGTTCCTCCTTTGCCACATGTCTGATCATGTCTGCTACGTTGGCCCCAGGTGGCAGTGATCTTAGAATGTCCTTGGTGGCCGAGTTGCATTGCTGGCGTAGGCAGTCTGCCAGCACGGGACCCTTAGCTTCTGGGGGTAATGAGGAGGAATCTAATGCTGCCTGAAGCCTGTCCACAAACTGAGTGAAGCTCTCACTTTCACTCTGCTTTATGGTAGACCACTGTGAGGGTTTGGCCACTACCTTAGCAGTAGCACGGATGGCTTCCCGGGCAGCACGAGTGGTTGTCATAACTTCATGGGCCCTTAATCCCTCAGCCTGGGCCTGGGGGGTGATCATAGTGGGGTCTCTACCCATCAATCTCTGTATACTGGAGCCGTGTAGTGGATGGTCAGGTCCCGTTATCTGAGCTAGCTCCTTTGTACAATTGTCTTCCCATTCCTGTTTAAAAACAATCATCCCTGCCCCATCAAAGATCATTCTGCACGTCTGTTTAATGTCAAAGGGAAGCATGTCATCTCCCCCAAAAACGCCGTCAATGAGTGTGGTAACCATGGCAGAATTAATTCCCTTGTCTGCAATCGCTTTAATAATTGCCTGTATCTCTTTTGGATTCACTGGGGAATAGGTCCTTCTTTGGTTTTCGCCTGCCCCCCAACACGGACAGGGAAGACTAGCTTGGCTGAAGGGGTGTATTGGGCACAGGCTATCTTTATTTTTCGCCAGTCTGTGAGCGGGGTCCGGTTTTTCTCTGATGACCCCTTCACCCATGTGGGAGTGCTGTGACTAGAGACCTTATATGCTGCTGCTCTCCCTCTGTTAAGGCTGGAATCCGAATCGGAGCTTTCCGACTCTCTCTCAGACTCGTCCCGGCTCGAGTCTGAGCTGGAGTCAGATGTGGAATGGCTGAGCACTTCCGGGCTGCTCTGCCTTTTGTTTGGGCTCCGCCCCCGCCCCCTCCTGCTGGGGGCGGACCGTTCCCTCCCCCTGGGGTCTCCCCGCCTCCTGCTGGGGGAGGTCCTTGCCTTATGTGGGCTTAATTTGAATAGAGCGCTCTGAGTGGTCTCACCCCTCACTGCAGGGACCGCCCCCCCTCCCCGCTCTCCCGCGCATGCGATGTTAATTGGGCTGAGTTCACTTCCGCCCTTTGTCTCCTCTTCTCTTCCGCCCGGACCATGCGGCCGGCGGCCATCTTCAAGCCCATACGGCGAGGGGGAGATTGCATCGGTCCGGGCGGTTTCTGACCGTCCCGCCGCTTCCCGCGCCTCCTCCGTCAGCCTCTCCCAAAAACACTGTGCCCGTTGCTCTGCCTCCTGTGTCGGGTCAGCGATCGGTGGGGAGGGGACGGGTGGAGGGGCCGCGGTTTTGTCGAGAGGCTCCGAGGGGGGGCCGGGGTCTGGCGGGCTCCGCGGGGGGGTCGGGGGGTCTCTCGGGGGTTTTGGGCTCGGGCTCGGGGGGAGGTGGGACGCGCCTAGGCCCCGCACATCCCCGTCTGCAATCTGATCACTTTCCGTGGTGGTCTGTGTCGCTGCCCCAACCCCTAGCTGCGGGGTGGCTTTTAAACAACTTCTGGCAGCTTTCTAAGCTTCCTGCTCTTGTCGAGCTTTTTGCAAAGCCTGAATGACTTTTCCCCATGATTTTAGGGCTTTCCCCGAGCCTGAACACATGGTATCCTGGGCCAGGGTTTTTGTACAATTATCCCACATTTCTGGGTGTAAAATATCCACGGGGCTCTCTATAGCCCCCAGCTTAATCAATCTCGGCAATGCGAGAGTCATATCCTTAAGCTTACAATCGATTCCCCATTGTGCATGCAATTCACTCGGTACCTTTGCGATCGCTTCCATGATTCGAGGGCGTCCCCTCCGCTGCACTAGGCCAGCTGTGCAGCCGCCGTCGTCTCTCCAGGTGGATTCCCGTTCCCTGGGCTCTGGTTCGATCCCGGGTGTCGGCACCACTTGCTACCTTCTAATGCAAGGTGAGGTGACCTGGTTCTGAGAGAACGGCACGGTGACCCAAACTCTCCAGGGTCACTCGGGCCAAGAACACACACAGACACCAGTATGGTGGACGGTTCAAGACCTTTATTGTCCCGCCTCGTCGGGTTTTATACTCTGCTAGTTTTTTCTCTACGTCAGGGGGTCTTATTTTACTGTAATTGGTTAGTAAGGAGTAAAAAGTTACAAATGTTAGAGGGACTACATTCTTGGGTGATCACTTATCACTGGGCATTAGGGGGAGAGCAACTCTACTGCTTTCCGTGACATCGTGAGATTTTCCGAGCGCCTAACCCTATTCACTACAAGGGAGTTAACAGGTGATCTTTGGGGCTGTATTTGGCTGATCTTTAATTCGGGAGGTTTAATTGGGAGGTCTTTAATTAGTGGGGGGGTGTTTAATTGCTGGGATGGATTTTGAGGTGACATTTAAGGGGTTCCTCCTCATTTTGGGGTGCTGACCCCCATTTTTGCCACCACCAGGCCAGCACCATCCTGCTGAGGAAGAAGAGCGTGTGGGTGACGAAGGCCCCGTGAACCCAGTAAAAACAAAGAATCTGAGCAATCCCCCAGGGTCTTTGTGCTTCATTTGGGGAGGGGGCACCTGGGGAATTGGGGAACACATTTCCTGCCTTTTCCACTTCGTGGGCCTGTAATAAGCCAGCCCTTTGATAAACCCACCGTTGATAAGCCAGCTCTTAATAAGCCAACCTGCTGATAAACCAGGCCCTGATAAGCCAGGCCCTGATGAACCAGGCCCTGATAAACCAGGCCCTGATGAACCAGGCCCTGATGAACCAGGCCCTGATGAACCAGGCCTGTGATAAGCCAGCCCTTTGCTAAACCAGCTCTTGCTAAGCCAACCTGCTGATAAACCAGGCCTTGATAAGCCAGGCCCTGATGAACCAGGCCCTGATGAAGCAGGCCCTGATGAAGCAGGCCCGTGATAAGCCAGCCCTTTGCTAAACCAGCTCTTGCTAAGCCAACCTGCTGATAAACCAGGCCCTGATAAACCAGACTCCTGATAAGCCAGCCCTTTGCTAAACCAGGCCTTGAAAAGCCAGCTCTTGCTAAGACAACCTGCTGATAAAACAGGCCCTGATAAGCCAGGCCCTGGTGAAGCAGGCCCTGATAAACCAGACCCTGATGAACCAGGCCCTGATGAAGCAGGCCTTGATGAACCAGGCCCTGATGAAGCAGGCCCTGATAAACCAGGCCCTGATGAAGCAGGCCCTGATGAACCAGGCCCTGATGAACCAGGCCCTGATGGAGCAGGCCCTGATGAACCAGGCCCTGATGGAGCAGGCCCTGATGAACCAGGCCCTGATGAACCAGGCCCTGATGAACCAGGCCCTGATGAACCAGACCCTGATGAACCAGACCCTGATGAACCAGGCCCTGATGAACCAGGCCCTGATAAAGCAGGCCCTGATGAACCAGGCCCTGATGAACTAGGCCCTGATAAAGCAGGCTCTGATAAACCAGGCTCTGATGAACCAGGCCCTGATGAACCAGGCTCTGATAAACCAGGCCCTGATGAACCAGGCTCTGATGAACCAGGCCCTGATGAACCAGGCCCTGATGAACCAGGCCCTGATAAAGCAGGCTCTGATAAACCAGGCTCTGATGAACCAGGCCCTGATAAACCAGGCTCTGATAAACCAGGCTCTGATGAACCAGACCCCGATGAACCAGGCCCCGATGAACCAGACCCTGATGAACCAGGCCCTGATGAACCAGCCCCTGATAAGCCAGGCCCTGATAAACCAGGCCCCTGATAAGCCAGCCCTTTGCTAAACCAGCTCTTGCTGAGCCAACCTGCTGATAAACCAGACTCCTGATAAGCCAGCCCTTTGCTAAACCAGGCCTTGAAAAGCCAGCTCTTGCTAAGCCAACCTGCTGATAAAACAGGCCCTGATAAGCCAGGCCCTGATGAACCAGGCCCTGATGAACCAGGCCCTGATGAACCAGACCCTGATAAAGCAGGCCCTGATGAACCAGGCCCTGATGAACCAGGCCCTGATGAACCAGGCCCTGATAAACCAGGCCCCTGATAAGCCAGCCCTTTGCTAAACCAGCTCTTGAAAAGCCAGCTCTTACTAAGCCAACCTGCTGATAAACCAGGCCCTGATAAGCCAGGCCCTGATGAACCAGGCCCTGATAAACCAGGCCCCTGATAAGCCAGCCCTTTGCTAAACCAGCTCTTGCTAAGCCAACCTGCTAAAAAACCAGGCCCTGATAAACCAGACTCCTGATAAGCCAGCCCTTTGCTAAACCAGGCCTTGAAAAGCCAGCTCTTGCTAAGCCAACCGGCTGATAAACCGGTTAAGCTTATTAAGCTGATAAACCAGGCCCTGATGAACCAGGCCCTGATAAACCAGGCCCTGATGAACCAGACCCTGATAAACCAGGCCCTGATGAAGCAGGCCCTGATGAACCAGGCTCTGATAAACCAGGCCCTGATGAACCAGGCCCTGATGAACCAGGCCCTGATGAACCAGGCCCTGATAAACCAGGCCCTGATGAACCAGGCCCTGATGGAGCAGGCCCTGATGAACCAGACCCTGATGAACCAGGCCCTGATGGACCAGGCCCTGATGGAGCAGGCCCCGATGAACCAGGCTCTGATAAACCAGGCTCTGATAAACCAGGCCCTGATGAACCAGGCCCTGATAAACCAGGCCCTGATGAACCAGGCCCTGATAAAGCAGGCTCTGATAAACCAGGCCCTGATGGAGCAGGCCCTGATGAACCAGGCCCGTGATAAGCCAGCCCTTTGCTAAAGCAGGATGGGAGGAGTGGCCAGTGGTTCCAAGGGGAGGAATTTCCGGAGAAGTCCAAAGAAATGGGAAGAAATTTCTTGAAAAGGGGAAGGCGCCACACGCCCTTCCTGGAACAGACTGTATAAACTCGGAGATTTCCTGTCACAAGAAGACAAAGCCCCGGAGCCGTTTGGAATTAGAAGTCGCAGGAGCCGGTATGTGGCGTTCGAGAGAAGTTATTTTTATTTTAATGATAATTCTGTTTAAAATTTTCTATTAAAGCTCTGCAGACAGGCATTATTTTAACTTTTTTGGGGGAGACTGGATTTTCTGGTTTATCGACTTCTTATTGTCACGCTAGATGTAATTTTTGGTTGCATTGAGAGTTCTTGTAGCCGAGCGTTAACACGCAGAGCATTTTATTTTTTACTCTTTTATTTTTTGATTCTTTCAGTTATTTATCATTGTTCTAATTATTGTTTTATTGCTTTTTTCCCACTTTTGGCCGATCTCAAGACTACCGCTCAACTCCAATCTCAGTTCTGCTCTTTCTGTTTCCTGCCTTTTGCAACTTCCCCAAAACCCTCGGATTTGAAGGATTCCTGCACCCGCACGCCCCCTCCCATAATTGGGGTCCCATTCAATATTTGGGGACCCATAATTTAGGGGGGAAGAGCACAAACCTCCCCCCGCCCCCAAATTTTCCTCGGCGCCCCCTTTTCCCCTTTTTTTGGGGTGGCGGGAATCGTTGGGGTCCCCACTGTCACCGTCCCCTCCCCGGGCTGAGAATATTCCATTTCTAGCTCAGAATATTCAAATTTCTGCCCCTTTTCCTTTAAAAAAAAATTTTTTTTGCGGTCTCCTCATCCCCCCCAAATTTGACTCATCCCGTTAGACAATGAGATGGTGAATTGGTTTCGCAATTAAGGGATGACTGCTGTGGGAAGATGAAGAGAAGTTTGTTCCCGTGCACTTCAGTTCTTGAGGTTTGCTGTTGGCTAAAGGCGAGCACAGACAATTTTTATTGTCGTTTTGCCCTTATTTGGTCCTGCTCTTGCATTTTTGTTAAGGCTGAATAAACTTTTTACTTTTGTTTTGTTTTGTTTTCTTTAAGGAAGGAGCCGCTTCTCGCCTTAGGAAGAAATCCCAGAGCTGAGAGGATGGCAGGAGAGCAGAACCAGGAATCTCTGTGGATTCTGTGGTTCTGGATCTTCATCCTGATCTGGAACATCATGCTGAGGTACTGCGGGTGAGGATGGGGGGACACCAGAGGGACCCTCAGGGTGCAGAGATGGGCAGCTCTGGGTGGGATCTTCATCGTCGGCTGGGATCATCTCCAGGGCTTGGGATCATCTTCAGGGCTTGGGATCATCTCCAGGTGTTGGAATAATCTCTATGGTTTGGAATAATTTTCAGGGTTTGGGATCATCTTCAGGATTTGGGATCATCTCCAGAGCTTGGGATCATCTCCAGGATTTGGGATCATCTCCAGAGGTTGGGATCATCTCCAGGATTTGGGATCATCTCCAGGGGTTGGGATCGTCTCCACGTGTTGGAATACTCTCCATGGTCTGTAGTAATTTTCAGGGCTTGGGGTCATCTCCAGGGGTTGGGATCATCTCCAAGGGTTGGGATCATCTCCAGGTGTTGGAATAATCTCTATGGTTTGGAATAATTTTCAGGGTTTGGGATCATCTGCAGGGGTTGGGATCATCTCCAGGATTTGGGATCATCTCCAGGATTTGGGATCATCTCCAGGGGTTGGGATCATCTCCAGGATCTGGGATCATCTCCAGGGTTTGGGATCATCTCCAGGGGTTGGGATCATCTCCAGGGTCTGGGATCATCTCCAGGATTTGGGATCATCTCCAGGGCTTGGGATCGTCTCCAGGTGTTGGAATACTCTCCATGGTCTGTAGTAATTTTCAGGGCTTGGGATCATCTCCAGGGTTTGGAATCATCTCCAGAACTTCGGATCATCTCCAGGTGTTGGAATAATCTCCATGGTTTGGAATAATTTCCAGGGTTTGGGATCATCTGCAGGGGTTGGAATCATCGCCAGGGGTTGGGATCATCTCCAGGGCCTGGAATAATCTCCAGAGTCTGGGATCGTCTCCAGGATTTGGGATCATCTCCAGAGCTTGGAATAATCTCCAGAGCTTGGGATCATCTCCAGGGGTTGGGATCATCTCCAGGGGTTGGAATCATCACCAGGACTTCGGATCATCTCCAGGTGTTGGAATAATCTCCATGGTCTGGAATAGTTTTCAGGGCTTGGGGTCATCTCCAGGGGTAGGGATCATCTCCAGGGGTTGGGATCTTCATCCAGGGCTTGGGATCATCTCCAGGGTTTGGGATCATCTCCAGACTTGGGATCATCTTCAGGGCATGGAATAATTTTCAGGGCTTGAGATCCTCTCCAGGGGCTAGGATCATCTCCAGGGCTTGGGATCATCTTCAGGGCTTGGAATAATCTCCAGAGATTGGGATCATCTCTAGAGGTTGGAATCATCTCCAGGGTTTGGGATCGTCTTCAGGGCTTGGGATAATCTCCAGAGGTTGGGAACAATCTCCAGGGCTTGGGTTCATCTCCAGGGTCTGGGATCATCTCCATGGGTTGGGATCATCTCCAGGGCTTGGGATCATCTCCAGGGGTCGGGATCATCTCCAGGATTTGGGATCATCTCCAGAGCTTGGAATAATCTCCAGAGCTTGGGATCATCTCCAGGGGTTGGGATCATCTCCAGGGCTTGAGATCATCTCCAGGGCTTGGGATCGTCTCCAGGTGTTGGAATAATCTCCATGGTCTGTAGTAGTTTTCAGGGCTTGGGATCATCTCCAGGGCTTGGGATCATCTTCAGGGGTTGGGATCATCTCCAGGGGTTGAGATCCTCTCCAGGGGCTGGGATCATCTCCAGGGCTTGAGGTCCTCTCCAGAGGTTGGGAACATCTCTAGAGGTTGGAACAATCTCCGGGACTTGGGATCATCTCCAAGGGTTGGGATCATCTCCAGGGCTTGGGATCATCTACAAGGGTTGAGGTCATCTCCAAGGGTTGATATAATTTCCAGAGCTTGGGTTCATCTGCAGGGTCTGGGATCATTTGCAGGGGTCGGGATCATCTTCAGGGCTTGGGATCATCTCCAGAGGTTGGAATAACCTCCATGGCTTGGGACCACCTCCCAGTGCTCCCAGCACCTCCTGGTGACCCCACCCCAGCTCAGGCTGATCCCACCCCTCCTTTTTCCCCCAGGCTATTCCGCAGCGACCCCCAGCCCCACCTGGAGTCGCGCCCCGGCCTTTCCGATTTCCGCGGCCCCGAACCCCCTCAAACCGAGCACCGAGTGGTCTACGAGGCCAACTTCTTCACCTTGGCCATCTTTGGCCACATCTCCTGGAGGGGCCCGAGAATGCTGCTGCGGCTGGAGCTGTCCCAGGTGACCGCTCGCCTGCGAGGTTGGAGTCAAAATTTCTCCCGCGTGAGCCGGAGGTCGAATCCGCTGGACCCCGACAGAGCCGACGTGAGCAGCTGGGAGATGTCTGTCCGAGGCCAAACGTCCGTCTGGGAGTTCTCTTATCAAAGGGCTGGCTTATCAGGGCCTGGTTTATCAGCCAGTTGGCTTAGTAGAAGCTGGTTTATCAAATGCTGCTTTAGCAGAGGGCTGGCTAATCAAGGAGCTGGTTTATCAGAGCGTTATATTACCGGGGAGCTGGCTTATCAAAGGCTGGCTTATCAAAGGCTGGCTTATCAAGGAGCTGGTTTATCAGAGCTTTATATTACCGGGCAGCTGGCTTATCTAAGGCTGGCTTATCAGGAGCTGGCTTATCAAGGAGCTGGCTTATCAGAGCGTTATATTACCATGGAGCTGGCTTATCTAAGGCTGGCTTATCAAGGAGCTGGCTTATCAGAGTGTTATATTACCGGGGAACTCGTTTATCAAAGGCTGGCTTATCAAAGGCTGGTTTATCAAGGAGCTGGTTTATCAGAGCGTTATATTACCATGGAGCTGGCTTATCAAAGGCTGGCTTATCAGGAGCTGGCTTATCAAGGAGCTAGTTTATCATATCGTTATATTACCGGGCAGCTGGCTTATCAGAGGCTGGTTTATCAAAGGCTGGCTTATCAGGAGCTGGTTTATCAAGGAGCTGGCTTATCAGAGCGTTATATTACCATGGAGCTGGTTTATCAAAGGCTGGTTTATCAAGGAGCTGGCTTATCAGAGCGTTATATTACCGGGCAGCTGGCTTATCAAAGGCTGGCTTATCAAGGAACTGGCTTATCAGAGCGTTATATTACCATGGAACTGGTTTATCAAAGGCTAGTTTATCAGGAGCTGGCTTATCAAGGAGCTGGTTTATCAGAGCATTATATTACCAGGGTGCTGGTTTATCAAAGGCTGGCTTATCAGGAGCTGGCTTATCAAGGAGCTGGCTTATCAGAGTGTTATATTACCAGGGAGCTGTCTTATCTAAGGCTGGTTTATCAAGGAGCTGGCTTATCAGAGCGTTATATTTCCATGGAGCTGGCTTATCTAAGGCTGGTTTATCAAGGACCTGGCTTATCAGAGCGTTATATTACCGGGGAACTCGTTTATCAAAGGCTGGCTTATCAAAGGCTGGCTTATCAAGGAGCTGGTTTATCAGAGCGTTATATTACCATGGAGCTGGCTTATCAAAGGCTGGCTTATCAGGAGCTGGCTTATCAAGGAGCTGGCTTATTAGAGCGTTATATTACCATGGAGCTGGTTTATCAAAGGCTGGCTTATCAGGAGCTGGCTTATCAAGGAGCTAGTTTATCATATCGTTATATTACCGGGCAGCTGGCTTATCAGAGGCTGGTTTATCAAAGGCTGGCTTATCAAGGAGCTGGCTTAACAGAGCGTTATATTACCATGGAGCTGGCTTATCTAAGGCTGGCTTATCTAAGGCTGGTTTATCAAGGAGGTGGCTTATCAGAGCGTTATATTACCGGGCAGCTGGCTTATCTAAGGCTGGTTTATCAGGAGCTGGCTTATCAAGGAGCTGGCTTATCAGAGCGTTATATTACCGGGGAGCTGGCTTATCTAAGGCTGGTTTATCAAGGAGCTGGCTTATCAGAGCGTTATATTACCAGGGTGCTGGCTTATCTAAGGCTGGCTTATCAAGGAGCTGGCTTATCAGAGCGTTATATTACCATGGAGCTGGCTTATCAAAGGCTGGCTTATCAGGAGCTGGCTTATCAAGGAGCTAGTTTATCATATCGTTATATTACCGGGCAGCTGGCTTATCAGAGGCTGGTTTATCAAAGGCTGGCTTATCAAGGAGCTGGCTTATCAGAGCGTTATATTACCGGGCAGCTGGCTTATCAAGGGCTGGCTTATCAGGAGCTGGCTTATCAAGGAGCTGGCTTATCAGAGCGTTATATTACCATGGAGCTGGTTTATCAAAGGCTGGTTTATCAGGAGCTGGTTTATCAAGGAGCTGGCTTATCAGAGCGTTATATTACCATGGAGCTGGTTTATCAAAGGCTGGCTTATCAAGGAGCTGGCTTATCAGAGCGTTATATTACCATGGAGCTGGTTTATCAAAGACTGGTTTATCAGGAGCTGGCTTATCAAGGAGCTGGCTTATCAGAGTGTTATATTACCAGGGAGCTGGCTTATCTAAGGCTGGTTTATCAAGGAGCTGGCTTATCAGAGCGTTATATTACCATGGAGCTGGTTTATCAAAGGCTGGCTTATCAAGGAGCTGGCTTATCAGAGCGTTATATTACCATGGAACTGGTTTATCAAAGGCTGGCTTATCAGGAGCTGGTTTATCAAGGAGCTGGCTTATCAGAGCATTATATTACCATGGAGCTGGTTTATCAAAGGCTGGTTTATCAGGAGCTGGCTTATCAAGGAGCTGGTTTATCAGAGCGTTATATTACCATGGAGCTGGCTTATCTAAGGCTGGTTTATCAAGGAGCTGGCTTATCAGAGCGTTATATTACCATGGAGCTGGCTTATCTAAGGCTGGCTTATCAAGGAGCTGGCTTATCAGAGCGTTATATTACCATGGAGCTGGCTTATCTAAGGCTGGTTTATCAGGAGCTGGCTTATCAAGGAGCTGGTTTATCAGAGCGTTATATTATCAGGGAGCTGGCTTATCTAAGGCTGGTTTATCAAGGAGCTGGCTTATCAGAGCGTTATATTACCATGGTGCTGGCTTATCTAAGGCTGGCTTATCAAGGAGCTGGCTTATCAGAGCGTTATATTACCGGGGAACTGGTTTATCAAAGGCTGGTTTATCAGGAGCTGGCTTATCAAGGAGCTGGCTTATCAGAGCGTTATATTACCATGGAGCTGGTTTATCTAAGGCTGGCTTATCAAGGAGCTGGTTTATCAGACCGTTATATTACCGGGGAACTGGTTTATCAAAGGCTGGCTTATCAAGGAGCTGGCTTATCAGAATGTTATATTACCAGGGAGCTGGCTTATCTAAGGCTGGTTTATCAAGGAGCTGGCTTATCAGAGCGTTATATTACCATGGAGCTGGTTTATCTAAGGCTGGTTTATCAAGGAGCTGGCTTATCAGAGCGTTATATTACCAGGGAGCTGGCTTATCAAAGGCTGGCTTATCAGGAGCTGGTTTATCAAGGAGCTAGTTTATCATATCGTTATATTACCGGGCAGCTGGCTTATCAGAGGCTGGTTTATCAAAGGCTGGTTTATCAAGGAGCTGGCTTAACAGAGCTTTATATTACCGGGGAACTGGTTTATCAAAGGCTGGTTTATCAGGAGCTGGTTTATCAAGGAGCTGGCTTATCAGAGCATTATATTACCATGGAGCTGGTTTATCTAAGGCTGGTTTATCAAGGAGCTGGCTTATCAGAGCGTTATATTACCATGGAGCTGGCTTATCAAAGGCTGGCTTATATGGGTGCTAGCTTATCAGAGCGTTATATTACCGGGGAACTGGCTTATCTAAGGCTGGTTTATCAGGAGCTGGCTTATCAAGGAGCTGGTTTATCAGACCGTTATATTACCGGAGAACTGGTTTATCAAAGGCTGGTTTATCAGGAGCTGGCTTATCAAGGAGCTGGCTTATCAGAGCGTTATATTACCATGGAGCTGGCTTATCAAAGGCTGGTTTATCAAGGAGCTGGCTTATCAGAGCGTTATATTACCGGGCAGCTGGCTTATCAAGGGCTGGCTTATCAGGAGCTGGCTTATCAAGGAGCTGGCTTATCAGAGCGTTATATTACCGGGGAACTGGTTTATCAAAGGCTGGTTTATCAGGAGCTGGCTTATCAAGGAGCTGGCTTATCAGAGCGTTATATTACCAGGGAGCTGGCTTATCTAAGGCTGGCTTATCTAAGGCTGGTTTATCAAGGAGCTGGCTTATCAGAGCGTTATATTACCGGGGAGCTGGCTTATCTAAGGCTGGTTTATCAAGGAGCTGGCTTATCAGAGCGTTATATTACCGGGCAGCTGGCTTATCAAAGGCTGGCTTATCAAGGAGCTGGCTTATCAGAGCGTTATATTACCAGGGAGCTGGCTTATCTAAGGCTGGTTTATCAAGGAGGTGGTTTATCAGAGTGTTATATTACCATGGAGCTGGCTTATCTAAGGCTGGTTTATCAAGGAGGTGGTTTATCAGAGTGTTATATTACCATGGAGCTGGCTTATCTAAGGCTGGTTTATCAAGGAGGTGGTTTATCAGAGTGTTATATTACCATGGAGCTGGCTTATCAAAGGCTGGCTTATCAGGAGCTGGCTTATCAAGGAGCTGGCTTATCAGAGCGTTATATTACCAGGGAGCTGGCTTATCAAAGGCTGGCTTATCAAAGGCTGGTTTATCAAGGAGCTGGCTTATCAGAGCGTTATATTACCGGGCAGCTGGCTTATCAAGGGCTGGCTTATCAGGAGCTGGCTTATCAAGGAGCTGGCTTATCAGAGCGTTATATTATCAGGGAGCTGGCTTATCTAAGGCTGGTTTATCAAGGAGCTGGCTTATCAGAGCGTTATATTACCGGGCAGCTGGCTTATCAAAGGCTGGCTTATCAGGAGCTGGCTTATGAAGGAGCTAGTTTATCATATCGTTATATTACCGGGCAGCTGGCTTATCAGAGGCTGGTTTATCAAAGGCTGGCTTATCAAGGAGCTGGCTTATCAGAGCGTTATATTACCATGGAGCTGGTTTATCTAAGGCTGGTTTATCAGGAGCTGGCTTATCAAGATCCTACCTTATCAAGGGGCTGGCTGATCAGGAGGCTGGCTTATCAAAGTATGATGAATAAGTATATAATAATTTTATAATTAATAATTAATAATTAATTATCAATTATTAATTATTAATTATTATTTTAAAATAAATAATTCATACTGGTAAAATTGAAACTATAAAAAATATTGATACAGTAATTAATATTGAATTATGGAAATGATAAATAATTCATACATGGAAATAATAAATGTTAAGAAGTTGAAAAGCCAAAAAGAAAGGCAGAGAAGGGGCTCCACCCCCTCTTCCCTGCAGATATCCAAGGACAGAAGGAAAAAAGCAAAATACAACAGTTACCAAAAAATTAACAGAAAGAAGGGAAAAATCTGGTTGGGTCCTAGGAAAATGCCTGCTATAATAGAGATTTTAATAATCCATTATTTGGAGATTTATAGATATCATAGAGATTTGTTGCTTCGATGCTTAAATGCAGTAAATATGTTAATTTTGGCTTCCATTGTACCTGCTTGATGTGCATGTGTAACCCAAAGATGAATTAATTAGTTTTGGCTTCCATTGTACCTGCTTGATGTGCATGTGTAACCCAAAGATGAATTAATTAGTTTTGGCTTCCATTGTACCTGCTTGATGTGCATGTGTAACCCAAAGATGAATTAAATGACAGAGAGGAAGAGGAGAGGCCTTCATCAGCGACTTTGGTGGCAGAGGGTCCCAGAGCCTTGCACTCCATATCCTGCAGTTATCTTTTGCTCATGCGCTGTTTTAGAAACCAAATTATACTTTATTTTAAATCAAATTATATTGTCAATGCGTATTTTATAAACTACTCGATTATAAATTGCTGCTGTCTCAGGCATTGTTTGGTTTTTTTCTTATGGCGGGATAATTGGGCAGACATAACAAGGGGGTTGGATTATCAAGGCCTGGTTTATCAGGGCCTGGTTTATCAAGGGTCTGGCTTATCAAGAGGTTGGCTTATCAGGGGGTTGGATTATCAAAGGGCTGGATTATCAGGGCCTTATTTATCAAGGGGCTGGTTTATCAAGGGTCTGGCTTATCAGGAGGTTGGCATATCAGGGGGTTGGATTATCAAGGGCTGGTTTATCAGAGCCTGGTTTATCAAGGGTCTGGTTTATCAGGAGGTTGGCACATCAGGGGGTTGGCTTATCAAGGGTCTGGTTTATCAAGGGTCTGGCTTATCAAGGGGCTGGTTTATCAAGGGTCTGGTTTATCAGGAGGTTGGCATGTCAGGGGGTTGGCTTATCAGGGCCTGGTTTATCAAGGGGCTGGTTTATCCAGGGTCTGGCTTATCAGGAGGTTGGCACATCAGGGGGTTGGATTATCAAAGGGCTAGATTATCAAGGGCTGGTTTATCAGGGCCTGGTTTATCAAGGGCCTGGTTTATCAAGGGTCTGTCTTATCAGGGCCTGGTTTATCAAGGGCTGGCTTATCAGGAGGTTGGCATATCAGGAAGTTGGCATATCAGGAGGTTGGCATATCAGGGGGTTAGCTTATCAAGGACCTGGTTTATCAAGGGCTGGCTTATCAGGAGGTTGGCTTATCAGGGGGTTGGATTATCAAAGGGCTGGATTATCAGGGCCTGGTTTATCAAGGGTCTGGCTTATCAAGGGTCTGGCTTATCAAGGGTCTGGCTTATCAGTAGGTTGGCATGTCAGGGGGTTGGATTATCAAGGCCTGGTTTATCAAGGGCTGGTTTATCAGGAGGTTGGCATATCAGGGGGTTGGCTTATCAAGGGTCTGGCTTATCAAGGGGCTGGCTTATCAGGAGGTTGGCATATCAGGGGTCTGGCTTATCAAGGGTCTGGCTTATCAAGGGTTTGTCTTATCAGGAGGTTGGCATATCAGGGGGTTGGATTATCAAGGGTTGGTTTATCAGGGGCTGTCTTATCAAGGGTCTGGCTTATCAGGATGTTGGCATATCAGGGGGGTGGGCTTATCAAGGGCTGGTTTATCAAGGGCTGGTTTATCAGGAGGTTGGCATATCAGGGGGTTGGATTATCAAGGGTCTGGTTTATCAGGGGTTGGATTATCAGGGCCTGTTTTATCAAGGGTCTGGTTTATCAAGGGGTTGGTTTATCAAGGCCTGGCTTATCAAGGGCTGGTTTATCAAGGGTCTGCCTTATCAGGGGTTGGCTTATCAAGGGTGTGGTTTATCAGGGGCTGGCTTATCAAGGGCTGGTTTATCAGAGCCTGGTTTATCAAGGGCTGGATTATCAAGGGTCTGGCTTATCAGGAGGTTGGCATATCAGGGGGTTGGATTATCAAGGGCTGGTTTATCCAGGGTCTGGCTTATCAAGGGCTGGCTTATCAGGAGGTTTTCATATCAGGAAGTTGGCATATCACGGGCTTGGTTTATCAAGGGTCTGGCTTATCAGGAGGTTGGCATATCAGGGGGTTGGATTATCAAGGGCTGGTTTATCAAGGGTCTGGCTTATCAAGGGTCTGGCTTATCAAGGGGCTGGATTATCAAGGACCTGGTTTATCAAGGGCTGGCTTATCAGGAGGTTGGCTTATCAAGGGGCTGCCTTATCAAGGACCTGGCTTATCAGGGCTTCAGAACAAATTTGGGAGAGAATCCCCAAAGGGGCTCAGGTAGGAAAGCAAATTCAATCGGCCCCTCCCCACAACCGGCCAGGGAGAAAACATCTCCTTGGAGAAAAGTGGAAAAAAAATCTGTTTATTAAACAATAAAACTTAAACAATAGTAAACAATAAAACCCCTTGCCACTCTAAAAGAGATGGCAAACTGAGAAAACCCCATCCCCGGGTTGCAGCTCACTCAGTCCCTGATTAATCCCTCTGGAATTTTTACAGGCCAGGCCCGGCCAGGTGAGCCACAGGTGTGAGCTGCCAATGCTCTTCAGGTGTTCAGTCCAGAGCAGGTTTAAACAGGCCCAAAGAAAAGGGAAAAAACCACAGTCCAATAAATTTCTTTGCCTCAGCAAGCTAAACTAACTAAAAACAAAAAAGAGACCAGATGAAATTAGTGTTGTAACTTCTCCCAGTGTATACGAACACCAGGAAGTTTGTGATAACCTAAGTGGATCAGACTGTTGGTGTAATTTCACCTTAATACAACCTGTAGAAGTAACTTGCCTTGAAGCTCAAGATGCTATCAGACTTTCATTTAAATTCAGAGTGGACGTTGCACCTTTTACAACAAGACCTCATGCAGCCCATACTAAGACACAAATAGTTCAGACACAGCCCAAACTTGAACCTGAAGTGTATGAAATAAGCCCCAATGTAGTGAGAAATGTGAGTGAGCAACAGCTATTGTTCAATCCAGAATGATCTCTCAAACGTGTTGAATTGCTAATGCAAATTTACATCTCAGAAATCCAACCAGCCCGCTCCTCCTTCTTAAAAACATCCTTTGAAAGCTGGACAACGTGGTTACAGAGACAGGTATATCTCAGGAGCAAAATAAAAAAAGATCTAACTGGGATATTAAAGACAAAATTAAGAGTTTTAAATAGAATTAATTCAGAAATACTGAGGAATAAACTGGCCACTGCAGCAAGTAGCATAACCAAATTGAAACAGCCTTTACAGTCATCTCTATTGGCATTAAGAACTAGCCAGTGGCAGATTTCAAAAGTACTGCCAAAGTTAGAAACAGCCAGAGACCAAGACCATAAATTAATAGTAGATGCACTTAGTACAGTTCAAGATAATGTGTCTTTAGCTTTCAGTTGTATCACAATTATAGATGCAAGCAACAGCAACTTTAATCATACGAGAAAGAAGTGAAAGTAATTTTCCAGCTGGAATTCGAAAAATTGTCTGGGATAATGCGATTGATTTTGAAAAGGAGTTTCAATCCTGGTGGACTATGGTAAATTTCACCTGTGATCCTGCTTCTAATGTGGCCACTGCCTTTGTGCTTACCGTGCATAATGCCACTGTTTATGTTATAAACCATGAAAAAACAATCCTCTGCCCTTCAGAACATAGAATGTGGGCACGAAAAGTGAATGAGAAATGGCAAACGGTAAACTTAGAGTCCTGCAAAGCTGGGATTTATCTGTGAAAGCAACACTATTAATGCCCAGGATGTGTGCTTAGACACTGAACAAAGTATTTGCCACTTCCAAGTTCATCCAGTCACTGACCACACAACTCATATATACTAAAAATATGTACTATATGTACTCATATCTACTGAAAAAAGATGTGTGTGCCTGAGAACTGCCTGTGCTGCTGTAAAAATTGACAGCAATGATGTTATTCTGTCTAGTAGAAATCATTCTAATTTCTGTATTTGTAACTCTGTAAAGATTGTCAAGTGTGATTTATCATACTTGGCTCCAGTGACATCCCAGCAGCTGATTAAAACCAATTACACAATGGATCACCCACTATCACCTGCCCCTATTGAAATAAACCTTACATTAGTAAAACAACTGATTAAACACCAAGACCTACTAAAAATCTTAGAAGAAATCCAAAAAAATAGAAAGAAAACCTTAATTACTGTCCAACATGATACAAGAGAAATAACCAGAGTTCTACAAAGAGTAAAACAGAATGTGGATCATCACTGGTGAGATGTGATCTTTGGGTAGCCACCAACTGCAAATGGAATCTTTAACAAGCTGTGTCACCCCATTGTGGTTTTGCTAATATTAGTTAGAATAAGTTTAAAATTGTCTGTTGTATTACTAATTTAGAATTAGATAATACTACAACAAATAGCTGTATTAACCTCTTTATCAAACGTACATAGTAAAGCATTAAGAGACACTTATTGCCATAAGAGTTTGCATTAAGTAAAAGAATTTTCTTATTTTCTAAGAAAAAGAAGAATGAGACAGAGTAAAAATCCCCCTAAGTAAAAATCCCTTTTGAATTAAGTTAAAAGTCTAAAAGAGTGAAAAGTCTGTAAGCCAAAGCTGAAAGAAAAACTGCAAGACAGAAATACTGAAGAGACTTATAAAGTAATCAGAGACATGAAGCAAGGCCAGGACAAACTGACCTAGGAATTCCTTTTGATAAAGAAGAACTAGCAGCAAATGTCACACGAAGTCCACAAAAATGAATATGTATGAGCCTACTGTGAAACTGTATGCATATGTATGTAGAAGAGAGATAAAAAGAAACCTGAAATTCTCAGAAGTATGCCTGTCCTTTTAGTACCTTTAGAGTACGCATGCGTCCAGCGCTGCAATAAATACATACCAGATCTTGGGCTCTTAACAACTTTTACAAAGTTGTGGAGTTTCTTTTTTCTCCACAAAACACCACCTTTTTGCTCTTGCCTTTTTCTCCCCTCATATTTCCCCCTCCAAATTGTCTTTTTCCCCTCAAGCCTTCCACTCCTGGCTGTCTCCATGTCCATCCCCCTCACTGCCCTCACATCCCTTGGTCTTTTTTGCCACCTGTCACAGCCATTCTTCTTGAGAAATCCTTTCTTAGGATTTTTCCTTGCTGGAGCTGAGAAGTTTCAGCAGCAAATGTAAACAATTGTTATCTGCTGCTGTGGAATGCAGCAGGTCCACCTGTGGTTGGATGGTCAGCAGATGTTTGGATCTGCTGACCATTCACAGGCAGGACTGCTGTCGCTCTGCTGAGACACAGAGGTTTTGTTATTCTTTCCTTTCTATCTCTCTCTCGAGCTTAGCAGCTTCAGAAGAAGCTCCTGCCCTTCTTTAATTATGTAATATAGTTATAATATTATATATATATCATAATATAATAAATCAAGCCTTCTGATCATGGAATCAAGAGCCTGCCTCATCCATCCTCTAATAAACCCCTCTGAACACTTACAACAACTGGTGACCCTCGACTGAAAGAGGACACTGATCACAGAAGTGGATCTAGCCAGGAGCTGGAGAACGGAATATCCTGATTTTGGACTGAGTTCACAGCCACAGCTGACCACAGAGAGAACCTGAAAAGCCCTGAGGATGATGTATGGGAATCCTAGCAGCATCGTGCAGCTGGCCAGGAGTTGCTGGACACTGTGTCAAGGTACTGTTGGTTTTTCCCCTCCTGAGGATCAGGCCATTCGAAATTCGTGGCTATTGCTCTGGAGATTTCCTCCCTCAGAGGCTGAGGTTTCGTTCTCCCCTTCAGAGGAGAAACTTATTGCCCTCTGGCAAAAATGGGGTGAAGAGGATGGAATTCTTGGAATTCTTCTGTTAGAAAGGCATTTTTATGATTTTTTTTCGATGGGCAAAGCTTTTTGGGTTTTTTACAAATGTGTTATATGCCCTCCCCAGCCGGCGCCGAGAGCACGGCAGCGATCCCTGCCTGTGAGCCTGGAAACTCCTCCCCAGCCGGCGCCGAGAGCACGGCAGTGAACCCCGCCTGCGAGCCTGGAAACTCCTCCCCACCGACGCTGAGAGCACGGCAGTGAACCCCGCCTGCGAGCCTGGAAACTCCTCCCCAGCCAGCGCTGAGAGCACGGCAGTGAACCCCGCCTGCGAGCCTGGAAACTCCTCCCCAACCTGGCGCCGAGAGCACGGCAGCGACCCCGCCTGCGAGCCTGGAAACTCCTCCCCAGCCGGCGCTGAGAGCACGGCAGTGAACCCCGCCTGCGAGCCTGGAAACTCCTCTCCAACCTCCGCCGAGAGCACGGCAGTGAACCCCGCCTGCGAGCCTGGAAACTCCTCCCCAGCCGGCGCCGAGAGCACGGAGCGAACCCCGCCTGCGAGCCTGGAAACTCCTCCCCGGCCAGCGCTGAGAGCACGGCAGGGAACCCCGCCTGCGAGCCTGGAAACTCCTCTCCAGCCGGCGCCGAGAGCACGGCAGTGAACCCCATCTCCCGGGCCGGAGAGGCCGCCCCGACCCGCCCCGCGGGTGCTTCCCCATCAGGTCCCTCCCACGGCCGCTCCCCAGCCAGCGCCGAGGACGCCGCGGGCGGCCCCGTCTGCAGCCGCGCCTGTGTTGCTCGATGACGGAGCTGCAGCTGAGCGGCCGCCGCCGTCTCCTGATGCTGCCGACCCCGTGCCGTGTCCCGCCGAGCTGTTTCCGACGCTGAGAGCGGCGCTGAGCCCGCGCGACCCTCGGAGTGCTCCTCTGTCCCGCCGGCGGCTCCTGCACCCGGCGGGATTTCCTCACCGAGTTCTTCGCACTGTCCCGGGGCTGCCCCTGCGGGGGGAGCCGGGACAGGGGAACAGGGCTCCGGCCTCTCCTTCCGAGGAGGAGGCATGGCCCGGCAACTGGGGGCAGGGGCAGCCCGGCTGCCTGTTTTCAAAATCAGCATTTTTGCCAGGTTTGGGGGTGTTTTTTCAGGGGTCGCCCCTTGCAGACTGGTATCTCTGCCACCCCTGGCGAGCTCCAGCTGTGAGGGAACTGTGGGTTCTGGAAAGCCTGCCTCTGCTCCCCAGCCTGAAAGGGGTGAGGATGTTGCATTGCAGAGGCAGAGGGCACGGCCAGGAGCGACCATCGCTCGTTTGCTGCGGGGAGCAAACATTCCTACACCTGAGATAACCATTCTTGGGAGAGCTTCTGTTTCTCCATTGCCGGCATGGCTCGATTTTGGGGGAAGAAAGCCTGTGGGCACCCACTCTGCCACTGTACTGGCAGCAGGATGCCAGGCTGTGGGAATGCTGACCTTGCCTTGGGGCCTGGGCCTGGGCTGTTTAGCTTGGCTCCTTGGCCCAGGTCCACCTCCCGGCCTCCTGTTGGTTTTGGGGGTGTTGCTCCCCCCTTCTGGTCCTGGGCCACCTTTCTGTGGGCCAGGTGTGGGGTTCCTCATCCTTCCACATTGGCCAGGGCCCCCCAGGGCCTCTTTTCCCTGGTCCCCACTGCTGCTGCTGCTGCTTTTTCTGATTTAAAAACAAAAAAAATAAATATAAAGGGTTGAAACAGCTGGCAGCAGCTCAAAAGGATTGAAGGGCCAAGAATCACGTTCAGCCCAAGTTAAGGGCTGAGGCAGGACACTGTAGTACTTGCCTCAAATTGTTTGATAACTATTGATGGACTTTTCAGTGAGAAGCTTGTTTCAGGACAAAAAGGACTTTCAGATATGCCAAAGAGGAACATCTTCACTTTGGACTTTTCCTGAAACTCAGCTGCTTGGACTTGAATCGTCTTTTCATTGGTTTTGGCATTTTTCTTATATTGTAAAATAGTTTTAGTAGTATGATAGAATTGTATATTCTACAGGTGAAGAAATCCCCCAGAGCTGACTCCCAAAAATCTGATACCCCCTCCCCAAATCGTGTGACCCTCCCAAAAAATTCAACCCCCCAAACCACACATAACCCCCCAAAATCTGAACTCTATTTTCATTATCTCCCCAAATTGTGAACCCTAAAATCTGACATCCCACCCCAAAAATGAGACCCCCCCCATTATGGGACCCTCACCCAGAGTTGAGTGACTCCCCAAAATCTGACCCCCCCCCAAATTGTGTGACCCTCCCAAAAAATTCAACCCCAAGATTGAGCCCCCCAAACCACACACAACCCCCCAAAATCTGAACTCTATTTTCATTATCTCCCCAAATTGTGAACCCTAAAATCTGACATCTCACCCTAAAAATGAGACCCCCCCATTATGGGACCCTCACCCAGAGTTGAGTGACTCCCCAAAATCTGAACCCCCTCCCCAAATTGTGTGACCCTCCCAAAAAATTCAACCCCAAGACTGAGCCCCCCAAACCACATAACCCCCCAAAACCTGAACTCTATTTTCATTATCTCCCCAAATTGTGAACCCTAAAATCTGACATCCCACCCCAAAAATGAGACCCCATTATGGGACCCTCACCCAGAGTTGAGTGACTCCCCAAAATCTGAACCCCCCCAAATTGTGTGACCCTCCCAAAAAATTCAACCCCCCAAACCACACATAAGCCCCCAAAACCTGAACTCTATTTTCATTATCTCCCCTAATTGTGAACCCTGAAATCTGACATCCCACCCCAAAAATGAGACCCCCCATTATGGGACCCTCAAACCAAAGTTCAGTGACTCCCCAAAATCTGAACCCCCTCCCCCCCCCAAATTGTGTGACCTCCCTCCCCTAAAATCGTGACACTCCCCCCCTCCCACCTCCCCAAATTCCCCTTTTTTCGCCCCAAAAAAACTCGCGGAGCCTCGGCAACGATAAAAAGGTCTCGGCAACACCCACGACACGCCCGTCACGATACACCGTAGAAAATGGGGGGGGGGTACCGGGGGGGGGCCCCTCGACCCCCCCAAAAACCCCGCGGGGGGGGGGGGAAGGGAGGAAGGGGGGTGTGGGGGGGGGCCCCAATATATATAATAATAATAATAATAATAATTAAAAAAAACCCCGAAATGAACAAAAAAATGGGGAGAGGGTGGAGGGGAGGGGGGGGAAGAAAGAAGCGCCCCCCCCCCAAATTGGGAGGGGGGGAGGGGAGGAAATACCCCCCCCCATGGTGGGGGAGGGGTTGTGTGTTGGACACCTGGGGGGGGTGGGGGGGGGGATTTGACCCCACCCAGGAGGGGCAAATTTTGGGGGGGAGGGGGGGTAAATGTACCCCTGGGGGGGGGGGGTATAAATGCCCCGGGGGGGGAGGGGGGGGAATTGCCCCGGGGGGGGGCAAATGCGACCCCCGGGGGGGGCAAATACAATATGATACATAGAGACTTTGACCATGTACACTATTTACAGACCCCCCCTCCCCAAAATCCCGGGTGGGTGGGGGGGGTATAAGGGGGGGTCCCCTCCCTTTGAACCCCCCCAAATTCATCCGGGGGGGGCAACTTGGCAATAAATAGCTCGGTGGGGGGGGTTGGGGAGAAGGGGGGGGCTGATGGTGATTTTGGGGACCCCTCCCCATCCCTTGGCAGGGCCCCCCCCCCCCCAATTTTGAACCCCCTCCGTGAGCCCCCCCCCCCCCCAAATTTATGTACAGGTTCCCCTCGGGGGAAGGGGGGGGGTGAGGGGTGGTCCCGGAAATGGGGGGGGGAGAAAATTTTGGGGGGACCCCTCCCCACCCCAAAATAACCCTGTTGGCTGCCTGGGATTTTTTTGGGGGGACATCGATGTTGGGGGGGGCACGCCCCCCTCCTCCCCAAAAATTGGGGACCCCCTCCAAAATTGGGGCCCCCCCCCGGGCGGAGAGAGGGGGCTGCTAATAGACATTTATACATATATATAAATAGGGGGGGGCTCCGCCGGGGGGGGCGTTTTTTGGGGGGACCCCCCGATTTGGGTGGGGGTGGGGACACCTCTTTTTTTTTTTGGGGGGGGGGTTCCTCTGTATTTCTGCCCCCCACCCCAGAGAAAAGGGGGGGACACACACGGACCCTGCTGGGGTGATTTTGGGGAGGGGTCCCTAAAAAGGGGGTGCCCCAATTTTGGGGGGAGGGTCACCATTTTTGGGGTGCAGCTCGTTGGGGGAGCTGTCCCCCAATTTTGGGGGGGGTCGTTGTCTTCTGGGGGGGGGGTTCCCTCCGAGCTGTCCACGTTTTTGGGGTGTCCCCATTTTTGGGGTGTCTTGGGGGGATCCCCCCTATTCCTGGGGGGGTTTCTATCGCACTCTCCCTCCTTTGAGTGTTCCCCCCCTTCATTTTTGGGGACCCCCCGCAAATTTTGGGGGATCCCCCCCGAATTTTGGGGTGCCCTGGGTGGGGTCTCAGGTGTGTCCCCACTCCCATCCCCCTGCAGGAGCCTCAATCCTCATCCCAAAAACGCCCCCCCCCCATTTTGAGGGGCTTTTGGGGTGGTCCCAATTTTTTTAGGGGGTGGTCCCCCCATATTTTGGGGTGCTGTTTTTTGGGGGGCGGTCCCCCATATTTTGGGGCGCCCCCTCCACATTGGTGTCCCCATGGTGGGAGGCCCAGTCCTTGTCCCCTGTGCCATTCTGGGGGTGTCACCTCATTTTTTGGGGGGGGATCCCCGATTTTGGGGGAGTTCTCCAATTTTGGGGGAAGGTCCCCATATTTTGGGGTGTCCGTATATTTTGGGGGGGGGTCTCCACATTTTGGGGTGCCCCACTGGCGGGGGGGGGTCTCCCCCACATTGGTGTCCCCATGGTGGGAGGTTCAGTCCTTGTCCCCCTCTCCATCCCGGGGGTGTCACCCCATTTTTCGAGGGACATCCCCATTTTTTAGGGGGCATCCCCGATTTTAGAGAAGGTCCCCATATTTTTGAGAGGGGTCCCCATATTTTTTGGGGGGGGGTCCCCGTATTTTGGGGCACCCCATTAAGGGGGTCCAGGTGTCCCCCATCCCCCGTGGCAGGAGGTCCAGTCCTTGTCCCCCTCTCCATCCCGGGGGTGTCACCCCATTTTTCGGGGGACATCCCCATTTTTTAGGGGGGGATCCCCCATTTTGGGGAGGGTCCCCATATTTTGGGGGGGGTCCCCATATTTTGGGGTGCCCCATTGTGGGGGTCCAGGTGTCCCCCATCCCCCGTGGCAGGAGGTTCAGTCCTTGTCCCCCTCACCATCCCAGCGGTGTCACCCCGTTTTTCGGGGGGTGTCCCCATTTTTTAGGGGGCATCCCCGATTTTACAGGAGGTCCCCGTATTTTGCGGAGGGTCCCGTATTTTGGGGGGGATCCCCACATTTTGGGGCACCCCATTGTGGGGGTCCAGGTGTCCCCCATCCCCCGTGGCAGGAGGTTCAGTCCTTGTCCCGGGGTTGTCGCCTCTCCATGGCGGGGGTGTCCCCGTATTCTCGGGGGGTGTCCCCGTATTCTCGGGGGGTGTCCCCCCGGTTTTTGGGGGGGTTCAGGCGCACTTGGCGCGCGCCTGGGCCAGGAGGTCGCTGAAGGAGTCGAAGAGGCGCTCGAGCCAGGGCTGGTTGCGCATGCAGCGCTGCACCACCTCCTCCTGCCCCAGGTCCTCGGCGCGGCCCTCGATGGCCGTCGTCTGCGGGGACACGGGGACACCGGGGACACCGCGTCAGGGGGGCGGCCCCGCCGTGGGGAGGGGGGAAAGGGGTGGGGAGGGGGCAGTGGGGAGTGGGCAGTGGGGAGTGAGAAATGGGCAGTGGGACAGGGAATGGTCAGTGGGGTGGGGAGTGGGCAGTGGGACAGGGAATGGGCAGTGGGGAATGGTCAGAGTGGTGGGGAATGGTCAGTGGGACAGGGAATGGTCAGTGGGGTGGCCAGAGGGGTGGGGGAGGGGGCAGTGGGGAGTGGGGAATGGGCAGTGGGATAGGGAATGGTCAGTGGGGAATGGTCAGAGCAGTGGGGAATGGTCAGTGGGGTGGGGAATGGGCAGTGGGGAGTGGGGAATGGGCAGTGGGACAGGGAACGGTCAGTGGGGAGTGGTCAGAGCAGTGGGGAATGGTCAATGGGGTGGAGAATGGGCAGTGGGGTGGGGAACGGGCAGTGGGACAGGGAATGGTCAGTGGGGAGTGGTCAGTGGGGAATGGTCAGAGAAGTAGGGAGTGGTCAGTGGGGAGTGGTCAGTGGGGAATGGGCAGTGGGATGGGGAATGGTCAGTGGGGAGGGGTCAGTGGAGTAGGGAATGGTCAGAGGGGAATGGTCAGTGGGACAGGGAATGGTCAGTGGGGTGGCCAGAGGGGTGGGGAGGGGGCAGTGGGGAGTGGGGAATGGGCAGTGGGACAGGGAATGGTCAGTGGGGAATGGTCAGAGCAGTGAGGAATGGTCAGTGGGATGGGGAATGGTCAGTGGGGTGGGGAGTGGGCAGTGGGGTGGGGAATGGGCAGTGGGATGGGGAATGGGCAGTGGGATGGGGAATGGGCAGAAGGGTGGCCAGAGCGGTGGGCAATGGTCAGTGGGGAATGGTCAGTGGGGAATGGTCAGTGGGGTGAGGAGTGGGCAGTGGTCAGTGGGGTGGGAAATGGTCAGTGGGCAGTGGTCAGTGGGGCAGGGAATGGTCAGTGGGGAATGGTCAGAGCAGTGGGGAATGGTCAGTGGGGTGGGGAATGGTCAGTGGGGTGGGGAATGGTCAGTGGGGTGGGGAATGGGCAGTGGGGTGGGGAATGGGCAGTGGGGTGGGGAGGGTCAGTGGGACAGGGAATGGTCAGTGGGGTGGGGAATGGTCAGTGGGGTGGGGAATGGGCAGTGGGGCGGGGAATGGGCAGTGGAGAATGAGCAGTGAGGAATGGTCAGTGGGACAGGGAATGGTCAGTGGGGTGGGGAATGGTCAGTGGGGTGGGGAATGGGCAGTGGGGCGGGGAATGGGCAGTGGAGAATGAGCAGTGAGGAATGGGCAGTGGGACAGGGAATGGTCAGTGGGGAGGGGTCAGTGGAGTAGGGAATGGTCAGTGGGGTGGGGAATGGTCAGTGGGGAATGGTCAGTGGGGTGGCCAGAAGGGTGGGGAGGGGGCAGTGGGGTGTGGAATGGGCAGTGGGGAGTGAGAAATGGGCAGTGGGACAGGGAACGGTCAGTGGGGTGGGGAGTGGTCAGTGGGACAGGGAATGGTCAGTGGGGAGTGGTCAGTGGGACAGGGAATGGGCAGTGGGGAATGGTCAGAGGAGTGGGGAATGGGCAGTGGGGAATGGGCAGTGGGATGGGGAATGGGCAGTGGGATGGGCAGGGGTCAGTGCGGTGGGGAATGGTCAGTGGGGTGGCCAGAGGGGTGGGGAGGGGGCAGTGGGGTGTGGAATGGGCAGTGGGGAGTGAGAAATGGGCAGTGGGACAGGGAACGGTCAGTGGGGTGGGGAGTGGGCAGTGGGACAGGGAATGGTCAGTGGGGAGTGGTCAGAGCAGTGGGGAATGGTCAGTGGGGTGGAGAATGGGCAGTGGGGTGGGGAATGGTCAGTGGGGTGGCCAGAGGGGTGGGGAGGGGGCAGAGAGGTGGGGAGTGGTCAGTGGGGTGGGAATGGTCAGTGGGGTGGGGAATGGGCAGTGGGGTGGAGAGTGGTCAGTGGGACAGGGAATGGTCAGTGGGGTGGGGAGGGGTCAGTGGGGAATGGTCAGTGGGGTCTTGAATGGTCAGTGGGC
>WSPJ01000101.1:0-31661 GCA_009764595.1 Geothlypis trichas
GCTGGAATTCAGGGGAAGCTGAGATTTGTGAGAGGCTGGAATTCAGGGGAAGCTGAGATTTGTGAGAGGCTGGAATTCAGGGGAAGCTGAGATTTGTTTTGGCTCCAGAGGGGGGTGACACCAGGGTGACATTGCTGTGACTCACGAGTGGCACCTCCCCAGCCTGGTGAGACACAACAGATGCCCCCAGAAGCTTCCATGGATCTGCAGAGCTCCAGAGGGAGCTCAGAACCCTCTCAAAGCTCAGGATGAGGGAAAACTCTCCTGCTTTTCCTTTCCAACCCAAAAATTCATCTCCTGTTTGCACAGAAAGGGACTGGGGTCTGATCTGAGCCCTCCCCAAGCCTAACCCAGCTCCTGCTGTTGGAATTCCCTTCTCCATCACCAAATTCCAAAGGAGATCCAAGGTTTGCCTCCAACAGCAACCTCAGGGCACCCAAACACTGAGGGGACCCTCACAGGAGCAGCTCCCCTGGATCCTGCTGCTCTGATTTTGCCTCAGTGCACTCCTGAGGCTCTGAGCTGTGTTGCTTTAAATGCACGATGATGCTTTAATAATCTGGGGATTAAAATCTTCATGTTTTCCTACTGCCAGACAAAATGGGGGTTGGGGGAGAAAAATCCTCTTTTTAAAGAGGTCCCTGCTCTTAAAGAGCACAGCCATTCCAAAGGAGCAGCCACCAACTCTGGAATAGCTCCCAAATTTTCCACATTTCTGCATTTTCAGACTTCCAGGATGCTTTAGAAGGTAAAGATCATCCATGGACAGGGACAGGGACACCTTCCACTATCCCAGGTGGCTCCAAGCCCTGCCCAACCTGGCCTTGGACACTTTCAGGGATCCAGGGGCAGCCTCAGCTGCTCTGGGAAATCCATTCCAGGGCCTTCCTAGGGAGAAATCTGGGGAGATCTTCACAGGGAGAAATTTGTTCATAATATCCCACCTAACCCTGCCTCTGGCATTGGAACCCATTTCCCTTTATCCTGGCACTCCATCCTTTATCCCAAATCCCTCAAATTATCCCACCTAACCCTGCCTCTGGCACTGGAACCCATTCCCCTTTATCCTGGCACTCCATCTTTGGAAGAAGTGAATTGGGATTGAAAAAGAAGGGCTGGGAAGAAAAGGATGGGGATCAGAAGGGATGGAAAAAGAGGAAGGGATGGGAAGAAAAGGCTGGAATAACCTTCTCCCCCATCCCAAGGTGGGACCTGGGAACCATTCCCAGCTTTGCCACTTACATCACTGAACTCCAGGGGCAGGGAAGCACCACTCACATCACTGAACTCCAGGGGCAGGAATCACCACTTACATCACTCCAGGGGCAGGAATCACAACTCACATCACTCCAGGGGCAGGAATCACCACTCACATCCCTGAACTCCAGGGGCAGAGAACCACTTACACCACTGAACTCCAGGGGCAAAAAACTCCAGAGGCAGAGAAGCACCACTCACATCACTGAACTCCAGGGGCAGGGAATCACCACTCACATCACTGAACTCCAGGGGCAGGGAACTCCAGGGGCAGGAATCACCACTCACATCACTGAACTCCAGGGGCAGGGAACTCCAGGGACAGGAATCACCACTTACACCACAGAACTCCAGGGGCAGGGAAGCACCACCTACATCACTGAACTCCAGGGGCAGGAATCAGCACTCACATCCCTGAACTCCAGGGGCAGGGAAGCAGCACTCACATTACTGAACTCCAGGGGCAGGAATCACCACTTACACCACTGAACTCCAGGGGCAGGGAACTCCAGGGGCAGAGAAGCAGCACTCACATCCCTGAACTCCAGGGGCAGAGAACCACTTAAATCACTGAACTCCAGAGGCAGGAATCACCACTCACATCACTGAACTCCAGGGGCAGGGAAGCAGCACTTACATCCCTGAACTCCAGGGGCAGGGAACTCCAGGGGCAGGGAACCACCACTCACATCACTGAACTCCAGGGGCAGGAATCACCACTCACATCACTGAACTCCAGGGGCAGGGAACTCCAGGGGCAGGGAACCACTTACATCCCTGAACTCCAGGGGCAGGAATCACCACTTACATCCCTGAACTCCAGGGGCAGGAATCACCACTTACATCACTCCAGGGGCAGGAATCACCACTCACATCCCTGAACTCCAGGGGCAGGAATCACCACTTACATCACATCACTCCAGGGGCAGAGAACCACTCACATCACTGAACTCCAGGGGCAGGAATCACCACTCACATCACTGAACTCCAGGGGCAGGAATCACCACTCACATCACTGAACTCCAGGGGCAGGAATCACCACTCACATCACTCCAGGGGCAGAGAACCACCACTGACACCACTGAACTCCAGGGCAGGAATCACCACTCACATCACTCCAGGGGCAGGGAATCACCACTTAATCACATCACTCCAGGGGCAGGAATCACCACTTACCTCCCTGAACTCCAGGGGCAGGAATCACCACTTACATCCCTGAACTCCAGGGGCAGGAATCACCACTTACATCCCTGAACTCCAGGGGCAGGAATCACCACTTACATCACTGAACTCCAGGGGCAGGAATCACCACTCACATCACTCCAGGGGCAGGAATCACCACTCACATCCCTGAACTCCAGGGGCAGGAATCACCACTCACATCCCTGAACTCCAGGGACAGGAATCACCACTCACATCACTCCAGGGACAGGAATCACCACTTACATCACTGAACTCCAGGGACAGGGAACTCCAGGGGCAGGGAACTCCAGGGGCAGGAATCACCACTCACATCACTCCAGGGGCAGGAATCACCACTCACATCACTGAACTCCAGGGGCAGGGAACCACTCACATCACTGAACTCCAGGGGCAGGAATCACCACTCACATCACTCCAGGGGCAGGAATCACCACTTACATCACTGAACTCCAGGGGCAGGGAACTCCAGGGGCAGGAATCACCACTCACATCCCTGAACTCCAGGGGCAGGATAGCAGCACTCACATCACTGAACTCCAGGGGCAGGGAACCACTCACATCACTGAACTCCAGGGGCAGGAATCACCACTCACATCACTCCAGGGGCAGGAATCACCACTCACATCACTCCAGGGGCAGGAATCACAACTCACATCACTGAATTCCAAGGGCAGGCTCTCCGTGGGCTGCAGCTCAGCTGCACTCAGGTACAGCTCGGTGGGCGCTGCCCCCAGCTCCTGGGGCACTGCCAGGCCCTGCTCGGGCACGTACATCTGGGGGGGCAGGCGCAGGTGCAGGGGGCAGCAGGGCTGCTCTGACAGGCTGACGGGCACGGGCTTGTTGCAGGGCACCTCCTCAGAGCCCTGGCAAGGCTTGAAAAGGCTCTGGTTGGTGTCCTGGCAGATGTCTGCGGAGAGGAGGTCAAGGAAAGCAGCAGAAATACAGAGAGAGACTGAGAAATTGGGGGCAGACCTGAGCTGGGGAATTTTTGATCCCATAGTGGGGAATCCTTGAATCCCATATTGGAGCTCATCCCTGAGCTGGGGAATTTTTGATCCCATATTTGGGGATCCTTGATCCCATATTGGAGTCATCCCTAAGCTGGGGAATTTCTGATCCCATACTGGGGGATCCAGAGGGAGAAATGCTGAGAAATGCTCCCAATTCCCCCACAAATGGTGTTAAATGCACCCCAATTTCTCCCAGATCAGGAATCAGAGCTGCACCCCAATACCCAGGGATGTGGGTGACATCATTTCCATGATGGAAAACTGGGACAACAGCCATAAACCCCCTGTGGGGGCTGGAATCCCTGAAAGCACTCGGATCCTCAGCTGGGTGGTACAAAGGCTCAGGATTAACTTTTGTTTGCAGACATCCCTGGGAAATGATCCCATATTGGGAAATCTTTAATCCCATATTGGGAAATCCTTAATCCTGTATTTGGGGGTCATCCCTGAGCTGGGGAATCCCTGATCCCCTATTTGGGGGTCATTCCTAAACTGGGGGATCCTTGATCCCATACTGGGGGTGATCCCATCTTGGGGGTCATCCCTGAGCTGGGGAATCCCTGATCCCATACTGGGGGTCATCTCTGAGTTGAGGAATTTTTGATCCCATACTGGGGGATCCAGAGGGATAAACACTGAGAAATGCTCCCAATTCCCCCACAAACTGTGTTAAACCCACCCCAATTTCTCCCAGATCAGGAATGCCCACGGATTGTGGGTGACATCATTTCCACCATGGAAAACTGGGACAACAGCCATAAACCCCCTGTGGGGGCTGGAATCCCTGAAAGCACTCAGATCCTCAGCTGGGTGGCACAAAGGCTCAGGATTAATTTTGTTTGCAGACATCCCTGGGAAATGATCCCATACTGGGAAATCCTTAATCCCATATTTGGGAGATCCTTAATTCCATATTTGTGGGTCATTTCTGAGCTGGGGAATCCCTGATCCCATATTTGGGGTCATCTCTGAGCTGAGGAATGCTTGATCCCATATTTGGGGGTCATTCCTAAACTGGGGGATCCTTGATCCCATACTGGGGGTGATCCCATCTTGGGGGTCATCCCTGAGCTGGGAGATCCTTGATCCCATACTGGGAGATCCCTGATCTCATACTGGGGAATCCTTGATCCCATATTGGGAGTCATCTCTGAGTTGAGGAATTTTTGATCCCATACTGGGGGATCCAGAGGGAGAAATGCTGAGAAATGCTCCCAAATCCCCCACAAATGGTGTGAAATGCACCCCAATTTCTCCCAGATCAGGAATGCCCAGGGATGTGGGTGACATAATTTCCACCATGGAAAACTGGGACAACAGCCATAAACCCCCTGTGGGGGCTGGAATCCCTGAAAGCACTCAGATCCTCAGCTGGGTGGCACAAAGGCTCAGGATTAACTTTTGTTTGCAGACATCCCTGGGAAATGATCCCATACTGGGAAATCCTTGATCCCATATTGGGAAATCCTTAATCCCATATTTGGGAGATCCTTAATCCCATATTTGGGGGTCATTTCTGAGCTGGGGAATCCCTGATCCCATATTTGGGGGTCATTCCTAAACTGGGGGATCCTTGATCCCATACTGGGGGTGATCCCATCTTGGGGGTCATCCCTGAGCTGGGGAATCCTTGATCCCATATTGGGGAATCCTTGATCCCATATTTGGGGGTCATCTCTGAGTTGAGGAATTTCTGATCCCATACTGGGGGATCCAGAGGGAGAAATGCTGAGAAATGCTCCCAATTCCCCCACAAATGGTGTGAAATGCACCCCAATTTCTCCCAGATCAGGAACCCCAGCTGCACCCCAATACCCAGGGATGTGGGTGACATCATTTCAAAAACTGGAAAAACTGGAAAACTGGGACAACAGCCATAAACCCCCTGTGGGGGCTGGAATCCCTGAAAGCACTCGGATCCTCAGCTGGGTGACACAAAGGCTCAGGATTAACTTTTGTTTGCAGACATCCCTGGGAAATGATCCCATATTGGGAAATCCTTGATCCCACATTGGGAAATCCTTGATCCCATATTGGGAGATCCTTAATCCCATATTTGGGGGTCATCCCTGAGCTGGGGGGATCCTTAATCTCATATTTGGGGGTCATTCCTAAACTGGGGGATCCTTGATCCCATACTGGGGGTGATCCCATCTTGGGGGTCATCCCTGAGCTGGGGAATCCTTGATCCCATATTTGGGGGTCATCTCTGAGTTGAGGAATTTTTGATCCCATACTGGGGGATCCAGAGGGATAAATGCTGAGAAATGCTCCCAATTCCCCCACAAATGGTGTTAAATGCACCCCAATTTCTCCCAGATCAGGAATGCCCAGGGATTGTGGGTGACATCATTTCAAAACCTGGAAAAACTGGAAAACTGGGACAACAGCCATAAATCCCCCCCCTGTGGGGGCTGGAATCCCTGAAAGCACTCAGATCCTCAGCTGGGTGGCACAAAGGCTCAGGATTAATTTTGTTTGCAGACATCCCTGGGAAATGATCCCATATTGGGAAATCCTTACTCCCATATTTGGGAGATCCTTAATCCCATATTGGGGAGTCATTTCTGAGATGGGGAATCCCTGATCCCCTATTTGGGGGTCATCCCTAAACTGGGGGATCCTTGATCCCATACTGGGGGTGATCCCATCTTGGGGGTCATCCCTGAGCTGGGGAATCTCTGATCCCATATTGGGGAATCCTTGATCCCATATTGGGGAATCCTTAATCCTGTATTTGGGGGTGATCCCTGATCTGAGGAATCCTTAATCCCATACTGGGGGATTCTGAGGGATAAACACTGAGAAATGCTCCCAATTCCCCCACAAATGCTGTTAAATGCACCCCAATTTCTCCCAGATCAGAAATCAGATCTGCACCCCATGCCCAGGGATGTGGGTGACATCATTTCCATTATGGAAAACTGGGACAACAGCCATAAACCCCCCTGTGGGGGCTGGAATCCCTGAAAGCACTCAGATCCTCAGCTGGGTGGCACAAAGGCTCAGGATTAATTTTGTTTGCAGACATCCCTGGGAAATGATCAGCTCCAGCCCCACAGGCAGGGAGATCCCAGCACACACAAAGCCCCTCCCACAGTTCATGTTTTTGTTATGTTATTTCTATTTTCTCACTGCATTTTCCTTCCCAGTGGAAAAGCTGTTCCTGCCAGAGGTGTAAATGGGATTTCCTGCCTTTAATCCCAAACAGAAACTCTGCTTCAATGGCATCACACTTGCAGAGTGATCCAAAGGAGCTGCAGATCAAAACCCAGCCTGCTCTGAGCCCATCACCTCCCAACCCTTCCTCTTCCCACACCCATCCTCTTCTTCCAAGCCTTGTTCTGATCCCATTCTCCTTTAAACTCCATCCTTTTCCTCCTCTTTCAATCTCTTTCTCTTCAGTCCTTCCTCTTTTTTCAACCCCAATTCACTTCTTCCAATCTTCCCATCCCTTCCTCCTTCTCCATTTCTTTCTCTTTTTCTGATCCTAATCCATTTCTTCCCATCCCTTCCTCTTTTTTCCATCCCTTTCTCCTCCTCTGATCCTCATCCTTTTCTTCCAATCCCTTCTTTTTCAACCCCAATTCACTTCTTCCAATCTTTTCTTCCCATCCCTTCCTCTTCTTCCATTTCTTTCTCCTTTTCTGATCTCCATCCTTTTCTTCCCCCCTTTCCTCTTTTTCAACCCCCATTCACTTCTTCCAAACTTTTCTTCCCATTCCTTCCTCTTTTTCCATCCTTTTCTCCTTTTCTGTTCCCCATCCTTTTCTTCCCATCCCTTCCTCCTCTGACATTTCTTTCTCCTTTTCTGATTCCCAACCTTTTCTTCCCCCCTTTCCTCCTTTTCAACCCCAATTCACTTCTTCCAACATTTTCTTCCCATCTCTTCCTCTTTTTCCATCCTTTTCTCCTTTTCTGATCCCCATCCTTTTCTTCCCCCCTTTCCTCCTTTTCAACCCTCATTCACTTCTTCCAAACTTTTTTTCCCATCCCTTCCTCCTCTTCCATTCCTTTTTCTCCTTTTCTGATCCCCATCCTTTTCTTCCCATCTCTTCCTCCTCTTCCATTTCTCTTTCTCCTTTTCTGATCCTAATCCTTTTCTTCCCTTCCCTTCCTCTTTTTTCCATTTCTTTCTCCTTCACTGATCCCCATCCTTTTCTTCCAATCCCTTTTTTTAAGCCCCATTCACTTCTACCAACATTTTCTTCTCATCCCTTCCTCCTCTGACATTTCTTTCTCCTTTTCTGATCCCCATCCTTTTCCTCCCCCTTTTTCTTTTTTAACCCGCATTCACTTTTTCCAAACTTTTCTTCCCATCCTTTCCTCTTCTTCCATTTCTCTTTCTCCTCTTCTGATCTTTATCCTTTTCTCCCTCCCTTCCTCTTTTTTAACCCCCATTCACTTCTTCCAACATTTTCTTCCCATTCCTTCCTTTTTCCATTCTTTTCTCCTTTTCTGTTCCCCATCCTTTTCTTCCCTTCCCTTCCTCCTCTTCCATTTCTGTTTCTCCTTTTCTGATCCCCATTTCTGACCCCTTTTCTTCCAACCCCTTCTTCCTCCTCTTCCTCCCACCTTCCTCCTCTTCCATCCCCTTCCAACCACAATCACCCCAACTACAATTTCCTCACACACACCAGTGTGAAAAGAGAAAAAAAGAATCCCAAATCCACATAAAACTGGGCAAAGACCCCAAATTTCAGCCAGTTTGTTAAAGCAGGCTGGGTTTGAGATTCACCCCTCCTTCCTCTCCTCCCTCCTCCAAGGATTTCTCAGGAATTCATTTCCTGCCAAGCAAAATCTGGGCTGGCAGCAAAGCCAGAGCCCAGCCCAGGAGAAAAGAACCTGGGACACCCAGGGGAAGATGTGGTGAGGGAACAGGGAGTGGAGAAATCAGATTTTCATCTCCTGGAGCAACTCCCAGCTCCAGCACTGACAAAAGCAGAGATTGCCAAGAGGACAAAAATCCCAGGCTCCATCTGGAACCTCCCATCCCTGCAGTGCCCTGTCACAAACAATCCAGCTCCTGCAAGCAAACAGAGCCCCAGAAGCTCCAGAAAAGCCACAGATGTGATCAGATGTTATCAGCTGCCCCAGGAAAAGCTTGTTTGTGTCACTGAGAGTCAGCTGAGAGCTCCCACCAGCTCTGCCCTCCCATCCCTGCCAACAGCAGCTCCTCTGGCTGTTTTAGGGGATTTCTCCTGGATTTATTTTGAGGTTTGTGGTGGTTAAAGGGAAACAAAAGCAGCTTCCAGCTCCCTGCACAGGGCTGGGGGAGTAGGAGAAAAAAAAACCACAAGGGCTCTCAAAAATCCAGAATTTCCCACTGAAAGCTTCTAAATACTCAAGAATCCCAAAAACTCAGGAGCTCCTACAAACCCAGCTCTGCCCTCCCTCCCCTGCCAGCAGCAGCTCCTCTGGCTGTTTTATGGGATTTCTCCTGGTTTATTTTGAGGTTTGTGGTGGTTGAAGAGAAACAAAAGCAGCTTCCAGCTCCCTGCACAGGGCTGGGGGAGTAGGAGAAAAAAAAACCACAAGGGCTCTCAAAAATCCAGAATTTCCTAAGAAATTTGAGAGGTCCTAAATACTCAAGAGTCTCAAAAACTCAGGAGCTCCTACAAACCCAGCTCTGCCCTCCCATCCCTGCCAACAGCAGCTCCTCTGGCTGTTTTATGGGATTTCTCCTGGGTTTATTTTGAGGTCTGTGGTGGTTAAAGAGAAACAAAAAACAAAAGAAACAAACAAACAAAAAAACAGGGCTGGGGGAGTAGGAGAACTCCAGGGAAAAAACAAACCACAAGGGTTCTCAAAAATCCAGAATTTCCCAAGAAATCTAAATGCTTTTTAAGATTCAAGAGTCCCAAAAACTCAGGAGCTCCTACAAACCCAGCTCTTCCCTCCCATCCCTGCCAGCAGCTCCTCTGGCTGTTTTATGGGATTTCTCCTGGTTTTATTTTGAGGTCTGTGTGGTTAAAGAGATACAAAAAACAAAAGAAAGAAAGAAAGAAACAAACAAAAAAAAACAGGGCTGGGGGAGTAGGAGAACTCCAGGGAAAAAACAAACCACAAGGGTTCTCAAAAATTCAAAATTTCCCAAGAAATTTGAGAGGTCCTAAGAACCAAGAGTCCAAAAAACTCAGGAGCTCCTACAAACCCAGCTCTGCCCTTCCTGCCCTGCCAGCAGCAGCTCCTCTGGCTGTTTTATGGGATTTCTCCTGGATTTATTTTGAGGTTTGTGGTGGTCAAAGAGAAACAAAAGCAGCTTCCAGCTCCCTGCACAGGGCTGGGGGAGTAGGAGAAAAAGAAACCCCAAGGGCTCTCAAAAATCCAGAATTTCCCACTGAAAGTTTCTAAATACTCAAGAATCCCAAAAACTCAGGAGCTCCTACAAACCCAGCTCTGCCCTCCCATCCCTGCCAACAGCAGCTCCTCTGGCTGTTTTATGGGATTTCTCCTGGGTTTATTTTGAGGTTTGTGGTGGTTAGAGAGAGACAAAAAACAAAAGAAAGAAACAAACAAACAAACAGAAAAACAGGGCTGGGGGAGTAGGAGAACTCCAGGGAAAAAACAAACCCAAGGGTTCTCAAAAATTCAAAATTTCCTAAGAAATTTGAGAGGTCCTAAATACTCAAGAGTCCCAAAAACTCAGGAGCTGCTGCAGATCCAGGAGCTCCCAGAAATCCAGAAATTCCCACAAACCCAGAGTTCCCAAAGACCCAGGAACTCTGATAACCACAAGAGCTCACACAAACCCAGCACCTCCAACAAATCCCTGAGCTGAGGAATCCTTGATCCCATTTTGGGGAATCCTTGATCCCATATTTGGGGAATCCTTAATCCCATATTTGGGGGTGATCCCTGAGCTGGGGAATCCCTGATCCCATATTTGGGGTCATCCCATATTGGGGGATCCTTGATCTCATTTTGGGGCTCTGCACCCAAGGAACAAGGGACAGGACAAGAGGGAAGAGCCTCAAGCTTTGTCAGGGAAGGTTCAGGAATTTCTGAATTCATCAGGAGGAATTTCTTAATTCACCAGGGACTTCTGAATTCATCAGGAGGAATTTCTGAGCATATCAGGAGGAATTCTGAGCTCATCAGGGATTTCTGAATTCATCAGGGATTTCTGAATTTATCAGGGATTTCTGAATTCATCAGGAATTTCTGAATTCATCAGGGATTTCTGAATTCATCAGGAGGAATTTCTGAATCCATCAGGAGGAATTTCTGAGCTCATCAGGGATTTGTGAATTAATCAGGAAGAATTTCTGAATTCATCAGGAATTTCTGAATTCATCAGGGATTTCTGAGCTCATCAGGAGGAATTTCTTCCATATAAAATAAGGTCAGACATTGTTGCCCCCACACGAATTGGCTGATCCATGGATGGGAGCACCAACAGACAGGGAGACAGAATTCTGAATTCATCAGGGATTTCTGAATTCATCATGAGGATTTCTGAAATAATCAGGAAGAATTTCTGAGCTCATCAGGGATTTCTGAATTCATCATGAGGATTTCTGAATTCATCAGGAGGAATTTCTTCCATATAAAATAAGGTCAGACATTGTTGCCCCCACACGAATTGGCTGATCCATGGATGGGAGCAACAACAGACAGGGGGACAGGAATTTCTGAATTAATCAGGAAGAATTTCTGAATTCATGAGGGACTTCTGAATTCATCAGGGATTTCTGAGCTCATCAGGAGGATTTTCTTCCATATAAAATAATGTCAGACACTGTTGCCCCCACACGAATTGGCTGATCCAGGAATGGGAGCACCAACAGACAGGGAGACAGAATTCTGAATTCAGTAGGAATTTTCTAATTAATCACGGGGAATTTCTGAATTCATCAGGGATTTCTGAGCTCATCAGGAGGAATCTCTTCCATATAAAATAAAGTCAGACACTGTTGCCCCCACACGAATTGGCTGATCCATGGATGGGAGCACCAACACACAGGGAGACATTTCCTCTGGGCTCCTGCTTGAAACCAACGGCTACAGCAAACCGAGGGCCTTGATTCAGGGCCAGGGAGGGGGAAAAGAGGCACAACCAGGGGGAAAACTGCTGGAAAACCCTGAGGGAGAGGGGGAATCAAAGGATACGTGTGAGGCAGTGCCGGGTCAGGGGCAGGGATGGGTTGGAGCACCGGACATCGTCCACAAAGGCCAAGCAGCGCTGGCTGGAGCGGGTGGTGTGAGCCTGAAATCATGGAAGGGTTGGGTTGGGAGAGATCTTAAAGCTCCTGTTCCCACAGCAAGGACACTTTGCACGGTTCCACACTGCTCTAAGTCATATCCAAGCTGGTCTTGAGCATTTGAGGGGTGGGGCAGCCACAGCTGCTGTGGGAAATCCATTCCAGGGCCTCCCCACCCTCACAGGGAGGAATTTGTTCCCAATATCCCATCTAAACCTCTCGTGTCTTAGTTTAAAACCATTTCCTCTTGTTCTGTCACTGGATGTCCATTTAAAACTCCTACAAACCCAAGAGCTCCCACAACAACCCCAGGAGTTTCTCCAAACTCAAGAGCTCCCACAGACCCAGGTGCTCCTATAAACCCAAGAGCTCCTAAAACAACCCCAGGAGCTCCTAGAACAACCTCAGGAGTTCCTCCAATGCCAAGATCTTCCAAAACATCCCCAGAAGTTCCTACAAACCCAAGAGCTCACTCAACAACCCCAGGGGCTCCTTCAAACCCAAGAGCTCATAAAACAACCCCAAGAGCTCCCACAGACCCAAGAGCTCCCACAACAACCCCAGGAGCTCCTCCAAACCCAAGAGCTCCCACAGACCCAGGAGCTCCTACAAACCCAAGAGCTCACTCAACAACCCCAAGATCTCCCACAATATCCCCAGAAGCTCCTACAAACCCAAGAGCTCCCACAACATCCCCAGGAGTTCCCACAAACCCAAGAGCTCCCAAAGGCCCAGGAGCTCCCACAACATCCCCAGGAGCTCCCACAAACCCAAGAGCTCCTAAAACAACCCCAGGAGCTCCTCCAACCCCAGCAGGGCAGCACCCTTGCAGGAAGGGCGTTACACGGGGCAATGTGCCAGGGCCTGGGGTCACTCCCAGAAGGACAGGAGAGGACAGAGCCCCCCAGGACGTCCCCACGGACCTGCTGGGCCGCGCCGTCGGTGGCCAGGACGCGGCGCTCGCGGAGCTGCCGGTGCAGCAGAGCCTCCACCCCGTAGCGCTGCCGGTACCGCCGCAGGCACTTGAGCCTCTTCAGGTTCTCCCTCTCCTTGGCCATCAGCCCCTCTGGCCCTGTCAGGAGGCTGCTGCCTGCAGGAATAAAGGAATTTTTCCAGTCAGGAACCTGCCTGGATTTTTGGGCTTTGAGGGCTCCATCTTCGGGTGACGCCTGGCGGTGCCAGGTTCCATCCCAAAGTTCATCCTGACCTCTCCTGAAACACCAGGAAGCCACAGAGTATTTTTAAAACCTCCTTTAAAAAGAATTCAAGCTATTCCTGTGCATTGTGATTTCAGCAGAATAGAAATTTGTCACATTCCAGGTCACTCCTGTGTGAGTTCTAGAAGCTTCCTGCCAGCATTCCTGGTGTAATTACAGGGCAACGCTCAGGATCTGCTTTTCTCTGCCTGCTTTGCTAAAAAGAGTTCTGTAAAATTGGTATGTACCAAACTCCTGGTTATTTTTACTTGAGCCTGAGCTGAATTATGGCGTTTTCCAGGATGAGCTATTAAAGGATGATGCTGGAAAAAGAGTCCTTTGCTCTGCAATACTTGGGATCGGTTACACAACTCAGTTTTGCCTCTGTTGAACTGGGAATTCCTGCTTTCAAATCATGCTCTGCACAGAGAGAATGCCAGCAGAGGCAGAGGGAAAGCTGCTAAGGAGGAATAAGGCAGCACTGGTGTTACTGGAACCAGCTCCTTAGAGCCTTATGGAGGAATATTTTTTGTTCGTGAAAGGTAAAAACAGGAAATCCCAGTACAAAATAAGCACTTTTGTCTCAGAATTAACATTATAGCTCATTTCCTGCCAACGCTGCAAGCTCTGAAGAGCAAAGAAATGCACAAGCTTTGGAAGTGCAGTGATAGGGATCTCTGGGCACAGGACCAGCACAGAATCATGGAATCACTCAGGCTGGATCAGAGTCCAACCTGGGACTGATCCCCACCCTGCCAAGCACACCAGAGCACTGAGTGCAATGTCCAGCTGTTCACTGAACACCTCCCTGGGCATTTCCAATGCCTGACCACCTTTTCCATACAGAAATCCTCTTGATGCCCACCCCAAACCTCCCCTGGCATAGTCTGAGGCCATTTCCTTTTGTGTCATTGTTCTGTTGGAACAGACATATTACACTATATAACAGTATTATAGTATAGAATATACTGCATTATATTATAATATTCTATACTATATACTATATAAATACTATATATACACATATACTATAATATTCTATACTATATATATTATTTATATATACATTATTTATTATTATTATTATACATTATATACATTATTATTACACATTATATACATTATTATTATTATATATTATTTATATATACATATACTATGATATTCCATGCTATATATTCTATATACCACATATATTATACTATACTATAATTATACTATATATATGTATAGGGTTGTAGTATATATAAAGTATATACTATATGCTATAAAAATACTATATGCATACTATATATATACATATACTATAATATTCTATACTGTATATTATATATATACACATATACTATGATATTCTATACTACATATATTGTACTACATTTATAATTATATATGTATAGGGTTATACTATATATAGTACACTAAATATATGGTATATACATATACTATAATATTCTATACTATAATACATATACTATAATATTCTATACTATATATATATTATATATACACACATATACTATGATATTCTATACTATATATATTGTACTACATTTATAATTATATATGTATAGGGTTATACTATATATAGTACACTAAATATATGGTATATACATATACTATGATATTCTATACTATATATATTCTATATACTATATATATGGTACTATATATAATATACATATTATACTATACTATATTTATACTATGATTATATATGCATATATGCATATGCATAGGGTTATACTATATATACTATATATATAGTATATACATATACTATGATATTCTATACTAAATATTCTATATGCTACATATAAATTATACTATACTATAATTATACTAGAATTATATATGTATAGGGTTATACTATATATAGTATACTATATATATAGTATATACATATACTATGATATTCTATACTAAATATTCTATATACTATATATAAATTATACTATACTACAATTATAGATGTATATATACTATATATAGTATTCCATATAATATTCTATACTATATATATAGTACTATATATACATACTATATTATACTATACACTATATATTCTATATTACATTACTATCTATTCTATATTATATTACATTATATCTAAACTATATATTCTATACTATATTCCATTACTATATATTCTATACTATATTACATTATATCTAAACCATATATTCTATACTATATTACATTACTCTATATTCTATACTATATTACATTACATCTAAACCATATATTCTATACTATATTACATTACTATATATTCTATACTATATTACATTATATCTAAACCATATATTCTATACTATATTACATTACTATATATTCTATACCATATTACATTACATCTAAACTATATATTCTATACTATATTACATTACTATATATTCTATACTATATTACATTACATCTAAACTATATATTCTATACTATGTTACATTACTATATATTCTATACTCTATTACATTACATCTAAACAAAGAAAGAATAATGAGGAGGACTCCACTGATATCATTGATACCTGGCTGCACTCTCCTGTCAGGGAGTTACAGAGTGAAATGGTCCCACCTGAGCTCCCTTTTTTTCCAGGCTCAGCCCCTCCCCAGCTCTCCAGATCCTTCTCCTTGTGCTCCAGCCACTTCCTCATCTCCAGACATGCTCCAAACCCCTCAATGAAACACTGAGTGTGGAACCCTGCCCTGAAATCTGCCTCTAGAAAGGCCCAAACCCTCCATTTTTAGCAGATTTCTGTGCCCACCCTCAGGCAGGAGCTCTGGGCTCACCGATGGCCTCGTGCTCTCCCTTCCTGCTGTGCAGGAACCGCCGTTTCTTCTCCTTCAGCAGGTGCTGCAGCCGCTTGAACTGGTCGATGTAGAGGGACTGCAGGCGGATCAGCTTCTCCCTCATGATCAGAGCCACCTCCTCGGCTGTGTACACACCAGCATGCCTGGAAAAGCCAGGGAAACAGGGTCTGTTTGGGGGGTTCCTGGAGATTGATATCCCCAAAGGGTGTAGGGGTTCCTCAGGGCTGATCCCTGAAGGGTTTGAGGATCCCAGATCCCCATGGGCTTTTTCCACTGAAGAGTCTGAGGGTCCCTCAGGGTTGATCCCTGAAGGGTTTGGGGATCCCAGATCCCCATGGGCTTTTTCCACTGAAGAGTCTGAGGGTCCCTCAGGGTTGATCCCTGAAGGATCTGGGGATTCCATGGTTTTTTTATGCTGAAGAGTCTGAGGGTCCCTCAGGGTTGATCCCTGAAGGGTTTGGGGATCCCAGATCCCCATGGGCTTTTTCCACTGAAGAGTCTGAGGGTCCCTTAGGGTTGATCCCTGAAGGATCTGGGAATTCCATGGGTTTTTTTATGCTGAAGAGTCTGAGGGTCCCTCAGGGATAAACCCCCAAATGGTGTAAGAACCCCTAAGGGTTGATCCCTGAAGGATCTGGGGATTCCAGGGGTTTTTTCTGGTGAAGAGTCTGGGGGTCCTTCAGGGAGAAACCCCAAAAGCATGTCGGTGTACCTCAGGGTTGAACCCTGAAGTCTGGGGATCTCATGGGTTTTTCCTGCTGGGTTTTTTCTGCTGAAGAGTCTGGTGGTCCTGGAGACTGATGCCTCCAAAGGGTGTGAGGGTCTCTTGGAGTTGATCCCTGAAGGGGGTGGGGATCCCATGGGTTTTTTCTCCTGAAAAGTCTGAGGGTCTTTCAGGGATGAAACCAGAATGATCTGGGGATTCCATGGGTTTTTTTCTGCTGAAAAGTTTAGGGGTTCCTGAGGGATAAACCCCCAAAGGGTGTGAGAGTCCCCTGAGGCTGATCCCTAAAGGGTTTGGGGATCCCAGATCCCCATGGGTTTTTTCCCATGGCATCCCATGGGGTTTTTTTTTTTGCTGAACAGTCTGAGGGTCCCTCAGGGATGAACCCCCAAAGGGTGTGAGGGCCCTGAAGGGTTGATCCCTGAAGGGTCTGGGGATTCTGTGGATATTTTCTGCTGAAAAGTTTGGGAATCCCTCAGGGATGAACCCCCAAACAGTGTGAGGGCCCTGAAGGGTTGATCTCTGAAGGGTCTGGGGATTCTGTGGATATTTTCTGCTGATAAGTTTGGGAGTCCCTCAGGGATGAACCCCCAAACAGTGTGAAGGGTTGATCCCTGAAGGGTCTGGGGATCCCATGGGTTTTTTTGGCTGAAAAGTCTGAGAGTCCCTCAGGGATGAGCCCCCAAAGGGTGTGGGGATTCCAAGGATTTTTCTGCTGAAGAGTCTGGGAGTCCCTCAGGGATGAACCCCCAGAGGATGTGGGGATCCCTCAGGGCTGATCCCTGAAGGGTCTGGGGATCCCATGGGTTTTTTCTGAAGAGTATTGAGCCCCCTCCAAAATATAAATTTAACTACTCCCCCAACCTACTTGAGGGGATCCTCCTGGTCGCTGTCAATGCTGTCAGCTTCACTGTCAGGGTCCCCACGCCACGTCTGCTCCACGGTGACAGGGTCCTGCTCACAGTCACTCCAGCTGTCCTCGTCTGCAAGACACAGCAGCAGAGTCACAGGACACTGTCACACATCCCAGCATGGCCAGGGTCATCCTGGAGCCCAGCCCCATCCCAGCATGGCCAGGGTCATCCTGGAGCTCAGCCCCATCCCAGCATGGCCAGGGACACCCTGGAGCTCAGCCCCATCCCAGCATGGCCAGGGTCACTCTGGAGCTCAGCCCCATCCTAGGATGGCCAGGGACACCCTGGAGCTCAGCCCCATCCCAGCATGGCCAGAGACACTCTGGAGCTCAGCCCCATCCCAGCATGGCCAGGGTCACCCTGGAGCTCAGCCCCATCCCATCATGGCCAGGGACACTCTGGAGCTCAGCCCCATCCCAGGATGGCCAGGGACACTCTGGAGCTCAGCCCCATCCCAGCATGGCCAGGGTCATCCTGGAGCTCAGTCCCATCCCAGCATGGCCGGGGACACTCTGGAGCTCAGCCCCATCCCAGCATGGCCAGGGACACCCTGGAGCTCAGCCCCATCCCAGCATGGCCAGGGTCACCTGGAGCTCAGCCCCATCCCAGCATGGCCAGGAACACTCTGGAGCTCAGCCCCATCTCAGCATGGCCAGAGACACTCTGGAGCTCAGCCCCATCCCAGGATGGCCAGGGACATCCTGGAGCTCAGCCCCATCCCAGCATGGTCAGGGACACTCTGGAGCTCAGCCCCATCCCAGCATGGCCAGGGACACCCTGGAGATCAGTCCCATCCCAGCATGGCCAGGGACACCCTGGAGCTCAGCCCCATCCCAGCATGGCCAGGGACACTCTGGAGCTCAGCCCCATCCCAACATGGCCAGGGACACTCTGGAGCTCAGCCCCATCCTAGGATGGCCAGGGACACTCTGGAGAGTTCAGCCCCATCCCAGCATGGCCAGGGACACTCTGGAGCTCAGCCCCATCCTAGGATGGCCAGGGACACTCTGGAGAGTTCAGCCCCATCCCAGCATGGCCAGGGACACTCTGGAGCTCAGCCTCATCCCAGGATGGCCAGGGACACCCTGGAGCTCAGCCCCATCCCAGGATGGCCAGGGACACCCTGGAGCTCAGCCCCATGGAGCTGAGCAGGCTCTGCCTCATGCCAAGAGGGAATTCTCCACCCCAAAACTCTGAGTGAGGGGCATGAAGCATGAAACAACACGAAACCTCCCAGTTTGGAACAAGCAGAACACACTGGGAATGATGCTTCAGGCCCTCCCAGGAACCAGAGAATTCCAGAACACATGGAGATTGATGCTTCAGCCCTCCTAGGAACCACAGAATTCCAGAATACACTGAGAATGATGCTTTAGCTCTCCCAGGAACCAGGGAATTCCAGAACAGACTGGGAATGATGCTTTAGCTCTCCCAGGAACCAGGGAACTCCAGTCAGCACTGGGGCCTCTTTGGGATCAGTTCTTGGGTTAAAAGGGAAAATAATCTAAGTGTCTAAAAGGGAATCAGTTCTTTGGGATCTAAAGGGAAAATAATCTAGGTGTCAAAAGGGAATCAGTTCTTTGGGAACTAAAGGGAAAATAATCTGGGTGCCAAAAGGGGATCGGTTCTTTGGGATCAGTTCCTGGGTTAAAAGGGAAAATAATCTGGGTGTCTAAAAGGGAATCAGTTCTTTGGGATCTAAAGGGAAAATAATCCAGGTGTCAAAAGGGGATCGGTTCTTTGGGATCAGTTCTTGGGTTAAAAGGGAAAATAATCCAGGTGTCAAAAAGGGAATCAGTTCTTTGGGATCAGTTCTTGGCTTAAAAGGGAAAATAATCCAGGTGCCAAAAGGGGAATCAGTTCTTTGGGATCTAAAGGGAAAATAATCCAGGTGCCAAAAGGGGATCGGTTCTTTGGGATCAGTTCTTGGGTTAAAAGGGAAAATAATCCAGGTGTCAGTTCTTAATTGGATAGTTTAGTCTTAAAAGACCTTGGAACAAGACATTGTTGGCCAATGCTGTTGAACTCACAGCAGTGAGACTGTTTGTGCCTTGCTGCTGAACTCACAGTAGTGACACTGTTTTACTGATAAGAAATAATAAACACCTGGGTTCTAACAATAATTACTGGTTTAAGTGCCTTCAATCCAGACCCAGAAAAACCAACAGCGGGTACCCCCACAGGATTTGAAGAAAATAAAAGGCTGAAAGCTCAAGGCAAGGGGCTCAGAGCTCACCCAGGATGCGGCTGGCCTCGCTGCGGCTGCTCTCGGCGCTCTGGCTGCCCAGCTCTGCCCGGGCATAGGAGCTCAGCTGGCACAGCAGGGTCTCGCCCACGGGCCCGGGGTTGGATTTCTTCACCTGAGCCTGCAGTGCCAGCGCGTTGCGCCGGGCGTGCTCGGCACAGAACGAGGTGCTGTGGGACAAAGCAGGGCTCAGCATTGTGGGGGAATTTGGGTAGGAAGAAACAAAAAGATGATTTCAGCCTCCCTCCTCCCCAGCCTGACCCTGCTTGGTCTCCCAGCTGCTGCTGCTGGAATCCCTCCTTCATCACCAAACACTACAGCTGTGCTGAGGAGGACTCCATCCATATCAGAAGGCTAATTAATTATATTATCACACTATATACTATATTATACTATATGCTATATATACTATATATTATAGATATACATATACTATAATATTCTATACTATATACTATATATACACCATATATATAAACACTATATATATTATACTATATTATAATTATACAATATATATTATATATAGGGTTATACAATATATATATAGTATATATATTGTATATATATACACAATAATATATATATAGTGTATATATATACCATAATATATATATACTATAAATAGTATATTAATACTATACATATAGTATATACTAAATGTAGTATACTATAATATTCTATACTATATTACATCTAAACGATGGAGGGATTATGAGAAGGACTCCATTGATATCAGAAGGCTAATTAATGACATTATTGTACTACACTATAATATTATAGTATATACTATATTATATTATAATATACTGTTCTATATGCTATAAATACTATATAATTTCTATACATATACTATAATATTCTCTATTATATACACTATAAATATTATACTATACTACAATTATAATATATATAGGGTTATACTATATATAGTATATACTATATATAGTATACCATAATATTCTATACTATATGCTATATATACAATATATATACATATACTATTATACATATAAATACTCTATATACTATATATAGTAAAATATATACTACATATATATTATACTACACTATGATTATACTATAGATAGTATAGTATATATAGTATATTCTATACTATAACCATACTGTATATTATATATAGTATATATTATATATATAGTATACTAAATATAGAATATACTATATTATGATTATACTATATATTATATATATAGGGTTATACTATATGCAGTATACTATATATATAGTATAGATCATATATATATATATATATATAGTATAGTATAGACTATATACACTGTAATATTCTATTCTATTACATCTAAACTGAATCTGCCAAGCACTAAACCCTGCACACAACATTCTGTAACTCGTGACTGTCACCACACACACACACAAGGCCCTGATAGGCCAAGGAAACAAAACAAACAAAACATCACTTTAGGTACACAATCTCCACACTGCATTCTACTTTTGCACAAACACAGGCACAGGAAAGGATAAGAATTGTTTTTCCTTCTTCTGAGGAAAGAATGTGAATCCCAGAAATATTCTTGGGAAGAACTGCACCTTGCTTTTCTCTGTCTAGAGAAATGTGGCTACAAAACACCAAATCACAGCCAAGGTTTGCCTCCAACAGCAGAGCTCAGCAACCTCAGGGCACCCAAACACCCACAGGAGCAGCTCCCCTGGATCCTGCTGCTCTGCTTTTGCCTCAGTGCACTCCCGAGGCTCTGAGCTGTGTTGCTTTAAATGCCCGATGATGCCACAATAATCTGGGGATTAAAATCTTCATGTTTTCCTCGTGCCAGACAAAATAGGGGTAGCAGGGAAAATCCTCTTTTTAAGAGGCCTCTGAAGGCATTTAAATGAGCACAGCCATTCCAAAGGAGCAGCCACCAACCCTGGAATAGCTCCTAAACCTTCCACATTCCTGCATTTTCAGACTCCCAGGATGCTTTGGATTGAGAAGGAATGTAAAGATCATCCAGTTCCACCCCTGCCATGGGCAGGAACACCTTCCACTATTACCCCAGGTGGCTCCAAGCCCTGTCCAACCTGGTCTTGGACACTTGCAGGGATCCAGTGGCAGCCCCAGCTTCTCTGGAAAATCCATTTCAGGGCCTCCCCAGCCTCACAGGGAGATATTTGCTCCAAATATCCCACCTAGCCCTGCCCTCTGGCAGTGGGAAGCCATTCTCTCTCGTCCTGGCACTCCACCCCTTGTAAATAGTCTGTCCATCTTCCCTGCAGCTCTTTCAGCACTTTAAAGCCACAATTAGTTCACCTCTCAGCTTCTCTTCTGCAGAACAATTTAAATTCTCTCAGCCTTTCCTTCTAGGAGAACTGCTCCATGCTCAACTCTGCATTCATTCTAACTGCTCCATGTTTTTCCCTGAGCTGGGGGTTCAGGAAAAGCTTCCTGAGCTCTGGATGCAGGGTTTCACCTGAGCAGGGCAGGGAACAAGCCCTGGCACCTGGAATCCCTCACAGGGACTTGCAGGTCCAGCCTGGGAATGCTGAGATCCCACCCACCACAGTGGGAACATCACCTCTGGCACCAGCAGCAAGGATTAAAGAGTTTTCAGTTAAAGACAATGAGGTGAGTGAGTTTTTGAGCTTTTCTGCTTCCAAATGTTCTCATTTGACTTTGCTTTCCCCACATTTTATAGCACAGGGAGCAAGGTGGAAACAACATCCCAGTAAATCCTGGAAGCAATGCTCCTGTCAGGAATCTGTGCTCTATCACCCATAACTGTTCCATCCCTTGAGCATTTTAAAGGCCTAAAGGAAGCAGCAGCACAACCAGAGCTCCAGAGGGATCTGAGTGGCTGCTCTGGGGATTATCCCCTGGCACAGGATGTGCTGGATGAGGGAGGGACTGCACACACAGATCCAGGGCAGGGCCTGGAGCACTGCAGCCACCTTCTGCTGGGTCAGGGCACAGCCCACAGTCCCCAAATAACTCTGTGGAGTTTTTTCTCCAGCTTAAAAACATTTTGGAAAAAGGGAGATGCTTCTCACAGGCAATCCAAATACAGCAGATGAAAGAGAAGAATCATGGAATATCCTGAAAGGGACCCTAAAGGATCATCAAATCCAACTCCTGGCCTTAAACAGGACATCCCAAAATGCCACCATGTTCTTGGGTGCATTATCCAAACACTCCTTGGGGTCTGGCAGGGCTGTGAGTGTCACCACTGCCCTGAGGAGCTGCTCAAGTGCTCAACTGACCTTTCCCCAAAATCCAGTCTAAATCCCCCCTGACATAACTCCAGCCATTCCTTCAAAAAGAAAGGCAAAGAATAAAACCTCCCCCTGTTTTAATTCCAGTTTGGAACTGGAAAACCAAGAGGAAGAGCCACTCACCCATCCTTCTTCTCAGGTTTGGGAGCAGCATTGGGACAACGTTTCCCATTCTTGGTGGACACATAGCTGCACTGTTTGAAGGGAGCATTCCTGTCCTCGAGGATGTGCTTGATGCAGAATTCCTGCCCCTCCAGGCGGGGCTGGGAGCAGGGCCGGGGGCTGAAGGAGCAGGCCAGGGGCTCCTGAGGCCGAGGCACCGGGGTCAGGCGGCCCCGGCTCGTTGGCAACACGTGAATGCGGATCCTGTTCATGCCCACGCTGCAGAGCCAGGGAAGGGAGGGGAATAAAACGCTGATACAATGAAAAGTAGCAGCGGGAATTTGAATCAAGGTCTGACCCCTTCAGCAAAAGATGACGCTGCTCCTATGGAGGTAATTGCCAATAATGCTCGAGGGAGCTTCGAGCCCTGCAGGAATCTGGGGGGATCCTCTTCTCCCAGTGCACCCCCAGAGCATCTCCTGGGTGCTCCCAGTGCCCATCGCTGCCTCTATCCCGATGTGTCCCGGTGATTCGTCCTGCCCCGCAGCCCGAGTCCGTGTACAGCTCCGTACCGAGGCATCCCCGGTGCCCATCCAGCCCCAACCACGCTCCATCCCGGTCTATTCCCGCCTCTATACCGGTATCGCCCAGTGCGCATCCCGGTCTATCCCGGTGCCCATCCTGATCTATCCCGGTCCATCCCAGCCTCTCTCCCGGCGCCCGTCCTGATCTGCCCCCGCCTCTGTCACGGTGCCCATCCTGATCTCTCCCGGTCTCTATCCCGGTCCATCCCAGCCTCTCTCCTGGTGCCCGTCCTGATCTATGCCGGTCTCTATGCCGGTACATCCCAGCTTCTATCCCGGCGCCCGTCCTGATCTATCCCCGCCTCTATCCCGGTATATCCCGGTCCATGCGAGGCTCTCTCCCGGTGCCCGTCCTGATCTATCCCGGTCCATCCCAGCCTCTCTCCCGGTGCCCATCCCGGTATATCCCAGTCTCCCCCCGGTGCCTGTCCCGGTCTGTCCCGGCGCTCTCCCGCCCGCGCACGTGCTCTGCCGCCCCGCTCCCGCGCATGCGCGCTCCCGCCGCCCAGGCGCCGCCATTTTGTCCGCGGGCGGCGGGCGTGAGGGGCACCCCTGAGGGGCGCCCAGGAAGCGCTACCGGAGCGGAGAGCGAAAGGAAACCAGCCCCCGGGACGGTGCAGGACAGACAAGCCCTGGAGAAGAACTCAGGGGCCGCGCTGAGGAGCACACCGGGCCCCATTGTGAGCAGGAGGCGCCGCCGCCATCTTACCTCTCTGCCGCCGCGGCCTCCGCGCTGCCGCGCCGTGCGCCCGCCCCGCCTCCTCACTGGCCCGCCCGCTCGCCAATCAGCGGCGAGCACGGGGGCGTCCTCGCGCGTGATTGGCTCAGCTCGCAGTCACTCACGGGAAGAGCAACCACGCCTTCCTATGGTCACGTGGGTGCGGCGCGGCGGGAACGCGACACGTGGGGGCGGCGGGAGCGGGGCCGGGGGCCCGGGACAGCACCGGGGGTGATCCCGGGACAGATCCCGGCACGGGACGCGGGGAGAAGGGGTCCCGGGACAGGACACCGGGGCGGATCCCGAGCCAGAACACCAGGGCGGGGGTCCTGAGCCAGGACACCGAAGCGGATCCCGGGACGGGACCCGGGGCAGAGGGGAGTCCCGGGACAGAATCGGGGCGGGTCCCGGGCCAGGACACCGGGTTGGGTTCCCAGGACAGGACCCGGGGGCGGAGAGCAGGGTCCTAGGACAGGACCGGGGTGAATCCCGAGCCAGGACACCGGGGCGGGGGTCCAGGGCGAGGACCGGGACGGATCGCAGGACAGGACCCAGGGGAACGGGGGTCCCGGGCCAGGACACCGGCCCCAAAACCGGGGAGGGGAAGGGGGAACGAGCCGGGACCGGGTGTGTTTTTGCTCCGGGTCAGGAGATATTCGTGGCAGGCTCGGCTCGGTGCCAGAGCACCACCCTGGGCCCCCCCAGCATCACTCGGTGCCCTCCCAGTTTCCCGAGCCTGGCATGAACCAACAGAGCCTCGACATCCCGGGAGGAGCAGGCTCCAAAAGAGGGAAGGGCAGCAAGGGATGGGCCTTGCCCAGAGCCTGAAATACAAGAATTGCCCCCAAAATTGGACCAAATCGGTCCCCAAATCCTTGGACGGGGTTTGGAAGCAACAATTCCTCCTACAAACAAGCTCGACGTGGAACAAGAGTTTCCCAAAAGCATCCAGAGACCACCCATTTATTGAAGGTCAGAAAAGTCAAGTCTAAAAATAAAGAAAATAGGGCTTTTTTCCCAAATATTCAACCCAAACCCTGGCAGGTCCCCTGGCCCTGGGCTGAGGTTTCAGGAGGAGCTGCTTCCAGCTCAGCTGGGAACAGCCATGTGCCAATTGATTCCCTGAAGGGCTGCCCCGGGCATGGTGCCTACAGGACCAGCCTGGCACTTTCTCATCCCAGATCCCAGTGGGAACTCTGCCCCCAGGGTTTCCAGAGGAAATCCAGGGATCTGCAGGAAGGGAGCAAGGGATGGAGACAGGATCTTGAACCAGAACAGGTGCAGGGGTAAGGAAACACAACCCATGAGAGGGAAAACAGCTCCCATCACCTGGGATTCCCTCAGCCCCCCACAACTCTCCATACCCCAAAAAATTCAACACCAAAGCCTCGAATGGAACCTCCCCCAAAAGTCCCCCCCGGGCTCTGCCACAGCCCCTCGAAATTAAAAGGAACCAAACCACTGAGATATAAGTTAATGCTTAAATTATTTGTAAAACATCTTAAATTTTTTGTGACATATTTTAAATATCCCCCATGTTCCCCAGATGGGGGGGTCAAAGCCCAACACTAACTGGGAGCCTATGGGGGAAAAGGGGAGGAATAGAGAAAGGGTTCCTTATCCTTTCACAGCTTTTAACAACTAAATATCAATAATAAAAGTTATATTATAATAAAATAAGTTCTTCGTGAGGCAGTGGAGATCAAAAAGCCCTTAGAAAAGCCCCGCAGGTTTGGGCTCGGGCTCTGGACTCAGTAGTAAAAACGGGGAGGGGTTATTTGGGGAGGGGAGGCAGCGGAGGGGGCGGTTCCGAGGGCAGAGGGGGCGGTCGGGGCTTGTCCGTGTTGCTGGCAGCTCTGGAGCCGCTGGAAGCCCGGGGGTTCAGAAGCTCGTACGAGTGGAATTCGAAGGCCGGGGGCTGCGTGGGCTGCATGCCCTGAGCGCTCAGCAGCGAGTGCAGCATGTTCACCGTGTCCTGATAGTCACTGGCCTGGCTGACGTTGTGCCCGTTGGCCCCCGAGGGCCCCTTGTCCGATTTGTGAGCACCCCGAGCTTTGCCGGGCTGGGATAAATCCGAGCTGTGCCCGGGGAGATGGGCGGCCCCGGGAAGGTGAGCGTACGGGAACGGCACTCCGGGCCCTTTGGAGACTTTGCCCACCTTGGGCTGGTGCTCGTGGGGCATGGCCGGGGGCTCCTCGGGCACGGGTCTTTTGCGGGTGGGGGCGAGAGGCCCGTAGCCCTTGTGGGGGGCGGCGGCAGCGCCGGCTTGGGCGCCGTGTTTGGAGTCCCCCGGGCGTTTGGCCGCGGTGCTGGGGCCGGCGCCGAGCTGGGCGTGCAAGTGTTTGTGCGAGTGGTGGTTGTGGTGGTGGTGGTGGTGGTTGGATGAGTGGCCCTTGTGCTTCTCTTTGTACTCCCTGCTCTTCCCGCTGCTGCTCTCGTCGGCAGAGCCATGTCTGTCTCCTGGAGCCGGCACCTTGAGCCGCATCTTGATATCCTCCTGCTTGGAGGGGATGGGCCTCTCCCCACCTCCCGCCACCGCCGGGATCCTCATCTTGAGAGCTTTGTCACCCTTGTCGGTGCCGGGTGGGTTGTCCTGACCCGTGCTGGGGATTTTCAGGACGATCGGGGAGGGGTTGCTGTCCTGCTGCCCTTCCCTCTCCCTCTGCTGCTGCACCAGGAGGTTTTGAGCGGCGTAGGCGTACTGGGAGCGCACGTTCGCCTCCATATTTTCCAGCTGCCGCTTCTGCGCCGCCAATTCCTCGGCGTGCTTGGCCCGGTATTCCTTGAGGGACACCTTGGCTGAGGGCGCGTTCTTGGTGCTCTGCTTGGGGTAGGCAGCAGCACCATCCTGCTGCTGGTGCTCAGTGCCCGCTGTGCCCTCGTTAGTCCTGTTGATGTCCAGCTTGGCCGGGGGGTGCCAGTGGTCGGCCTGGGAGGGATCGGCGGCGCTCGGCTCCCCGGGGGAATCGGCCGAGGCCGGGAGCGCCGGCCCCGCTCCGGCCGTGGAGGATGTGGACATGCTCATGAGCCCGGCGATGTTCATGTCCGAGCTGTTGTTCCTGGAGATCATGTTGAGGATTGTCTGCTCTGACAGGTTCTCGTCATCGCCGTGGTCGTCGGTTTTGGATTTCCTGGCTGCTTGAGAGGCCTGGAATTAAAGAAATCAGGGGGTGTTTACTTGGGGTGTTGCTGGAGTTGGTGTAATCCAAGCAGCTCACCAGGACAGTGCAAGGTCTTCTTTACAGACAGATCCACTCTGCTCCCATCCCTCCTTGTGGAAAAATTCCCAACCCCTGGAAGCAGGGCTGCTAATGCAGCTAGAAAACCAAAGTTCTGTGCAAGTTAATTCAAAACAGATGAACCTGAGCATCACGAGCATCACAATTCCACACACAATTTCTGCACAATTTAATTCAACACAGATGAACTTGAGCACCATGAGCATCACCCACAGCACCCAACTTCCACACACAATTTTTCTGTACAAGTTCTGTACAAGTTAATTCAAATGAGATGAACTTGAGCACCACAACCATCACCCATAGCATCCAAATTCCACACACAATTTCTGTACAAGTTAATTCACAACAGATGAACCTGAGCACTATGAGCATCACAATTCCACACACAATTTCTGTACAAATTAATTCACAACAGATGAACTCGAGCACCACGAGCATCACAATTCCACACACAATTTCTGCACAATTTAATTCAACACAGATGAACTTGAGCACCACAAGCATCACCCACAGCACCCAACTTCCACACACAATTTTTCTGTACAAGTTCTGTACAAGTTAATTCAACACAGATGAACCTGAGCACCATGAGCATCACCCAGAGCATCCAACTTCCACACACAATTTTTCTGTACAAGTTCTGTACAAGTTAATTCAAAATGGATAAACTTGAGCACCATGAGCACCACCCATAGCATTCAAATTCCACACACAATTTCTGTACAAGTTAATTCACAACAGATGAACTCGAGCATCACAAGCATCACAATTCCACACACAATTTCTGCACAATTTAATTCAAAACAGATGAACCTGAGCACTATGAGCATCACCCACAGCACCCAAATTCCACACACAATTTCTGTACAAGTTCTGTACAAGTTAATTCAAAACGGATCAACTTGAGCACCACGAGCATCACCCACAGCATCCAAATTCCACACACAATTTCTGTACAAGTTCTGTACAAGTTAATTCAAAATGGATAAACTTGAGCACCACGAGCATCACCTACAGCATCCAAATTCCACACACAATTTCTGTACAAGTTAATTCAAAACAGATGAACCTGAGCACCACGAGCATCACAATTCCACACACAATTTCTGTACAAGTTAATTCACAACAGATGAACCTGAGCACCATGAGCATCACCCACAGCATCCAAATTCCACACACAATTTCTGTACAAGTTAATTCAAAATGTATGAACTTGAACACCATGAGCATCACCCACAGCATCCAAATTCCACACACAATTTCTGTACAAGTTAATTCACAACAGATGAACCTGAGCACTATGAGCATCACAATTCCACACACAATTTCTGTACAAGTTAATTCCCAACAGATGAACTTGAGCACCACGAGCATCACAATTCCACACACCATTTCTGTACAAGTTAATTCACAACAGATGAACTCAAGCATCACCCACAGCACCCAACTTCCACACACAATTTCTGTACAAGTTCTGTACAAGTTAATTCACAATAGATGAACCTGAGCACCATGAGCATCACCCACAGCATCCAAATTCCACACACAATTTCTGTACAAGTTAATTCAAAATGGATGAACTTGAGCACCACGAGCATTACAATTCCACACACAAGTTCTGTACAAGTTAATTCAAAACAGATGAACCTGAGCACTATGAGCATCACCCACAGCATCCAAATTCCACACACAATTTCTATACAAGTTAATTCAAAACAGATGAACCTGAGCACTATGAGCATCACAATTCCACACACAATTTCTGTACAAGTTAATTCACAACAGATGAACTCCAGCACCACGAGCATCACCTACAGCATCCAAATTCCACACACAATTTCTGTACAAGTTAATTCACAACAGATGAACCTGAGCACCACGAGCATCACCCACAGCATCCAAATTCCACACACAATTTCTGTACAAGTTAATTCAAAACAGATGAACTCGAGCACCACGAGCATCACAATTCCACACACAAGTTCTGTACAAGTTAATTCACAACACATGAACTCAAGCATCACCCACAGCACCCCAATTCCACACACAATCCCTCCCCTGCTGTCCTGCATGGTGCTGAGTCCCAGCCTGTGGCCAAGGTTCTTACCCGCCAGTTCCGGATCCGTTTCAGTCGGCTGGGAGTTTTCTCAAGGATTTGCAGGAATTCATGAGTCAGTTCTGCACAGGAGACACAAACCCAAGCAGGAGGGTCAGAACAGCCCCAGTCCAGCAGGACAAACCCCCTCATCTGCCAGATGGAGCTACTGGTGGGATGGAGCTGTGCCAGGAGGGACATTCTGACAACCTGACCCATTCCAACTCATTCCTCTGTGGTGCTACAGAAGCTGCTGCTGCCCTGGAAAACCTCAGCAAGCCCATGAGGTGATGTCAAAACCATCAAACCCAGGATGCCAAAATCATTTTTAAGATCCTTTTGCAGGGAAAAAAAACAAAAAAAATACAACACTTCTCTCCCAAACTTACCATCTAAGAGCTCCAGAGTTACAGTGCCATCAACGTACTCCCACCAGTGCTTCCCATCCGTGGAGACTGGGATCTCCCAGTTGGACCATTTACAAGCCAGGTGGATACAGACGCAGGCCACAACGGGAGGGGTGTACTGCAGGCTGAAGGTGGTCAGGTGCAGGCTGACAACACCAGGAGAGAAAACAAAAATCCATCAACTCCCACACCTGAGCTGCAGCTCCACGCGGGATATCGGGGGGAATGTGGCTCTCTGGAGCACCCCAAAGGACCCCGAGGCACAGGCAGCTCCATCCTGCTCCAGCACAGAGGGGGTTAAAGTTGTTTGGGTTTGTTTTGTTGCAGGGTGTTTGGGTTCTCCTTCTCTGCACCAGTTTTTGTAGAGGTGATTTGGGAGCTTTTCTGAGAGGGATTGCCCAGCCCTACCTCTGCTCTGCAGAGAAACTCATCCTTGTATTGCTATAGGAAATTTGGGATCTACTCCACCAATTTCCCCATTTATCCCTTTTTGATTCAGGAAATTTGGGATCTACTCCATCAGTTTCCCTGTTTATCCCTTTTTGATGCAGGAAATTTGGGATCTCCTCCATCAGTTTCCCTGTTTATCCCTTTTTGATGCAGGAAATTTGGGATCTCCTCCAAAACAAAGAAAATCGGTGCTGAGGTCACTCAACCAACCTCTGCTCTGAGGACAAACTCATCCTTGTATTGCTATAGGAAATTTGGGATCTACTCCATCAATTTCCCTGTTTATCCCTTTTTGATGCAGGAAATTTGGGATCTACTCCACCAATTTCCCTCTTTATCCCTCTTTTGATACAGGAAATTTGGGATCTCCTCCAAAAGAAAGAAAATCAGTGCTGAGGTCGCCCACCAACCTCTGCTCTGAGGAGAAACTCATCCTTGTATTATTGCTATAGGAAATTTGGGATCTACTCCACCAATTTCCCTCTTTATCCCTCTTTTGATGCAGGAAATTTGGGGATCTCCTCCAAAAGAAAGAAAATCAGTGCTGAGGTCACTCAACCAACCTCTGCTCTGAGGAGAAACTCATCCTTGTTTTCCTATAGGAAATTTGGGATCTCCTCCACCAGTTTCCCTGTTTATCCTGTAGGTTTTGGGGCTGTGTTTACCCAAAAATCAGCACCAGGACATTCCCAAGGCTGGAAATGCACAAGGTGCCCTTTGGAGCAGAAAACACCTTCAGCAAACACTGAAGGTGAGCAGGAAACACCTCCAAGGTGGAAAAGGGAAATCATGTGCCCAGAAAGAGCTGGGAGGCATCTCCAGCCCTGCAGCTTCACCTGTGCTGGCACCTAAACCACTTTTCCCTGAGTAATTTCCTAAAAATTCAGTGTTTTTCATGTCAGTTCCACACGTGAACTCCATTATTTTTCTGGAGTTGATAATCCAGGAAATTAAATTCAAAAATAATCCCAACAAAAGTGCTGGCATCAGTTTGGCAATGAAAATTTAGAGAGGCATCTCCAGCCCTGCAGCTTTACCTGTATTGGCACCTAAACCACTTTTCCCTGAGTAATTTCCTAAAAATTCAGTGTTTTTCATGTTCCAAATATGAACTCCATTTGTCTGGAGTTGATATTCCAGGAATTCAATTTGGAAATAATTTTAACAAAAGTGATGGCAATGAAAATTTAGGGAGGCATCTCCAGCCCTGCAGCTTTACCTGTATTGGCACCTAAACCACTTTTCCCT